>ML776620.1:1258317-1303900 GCA_009831015.1 Picea engelmannii | reverse complement strand
AACAACATAACCATTTTCGATATGGCTATAACAGAGTCATTTCGAACAATAGACAGAGCTATTTGAAAACCAAACTCAAATCATTATATTAATCCTATCAATTCACAAAACAAAATTGATACCTAAATTCATACCTGGATGACGAGCAGACAACTTGATCATGAAATTTTGGAATTGATGACGGCTGTAGCCGATTCGACATTCCTAAAAATGATGGAACCAGTGGTTTTCTGCTTCCTATCATTTGCTTGAAGCTTTTCCCTTTGGCTTGTCAATACTGCAACTTGGTTTTCCAATGATTTGATTTTCGACTGTAATAAGGGAACGTCTGTATAGTAGCGTTCCAACCACACATCACATTGGTCACATGACGACTGTCCAAGCTTAGAAAATGCAGGTGAGGGTTTGGTTGCATCGTCGAGGGTTTCGTTAGGAAGCTTGATCCCAGGGTAGCTAGGATTGTTACTTAGGCAAGGGGGTAGATTATAAACGAAGTCATAGGGTGGCTCAGAGCATAGACCTTGGGAGTAAGGGTACTCACTAGCTAGGAAGTGTTCTATGTCAGAGTCTGAGTCTTCATTGAGTACTATGGGCTTCTTCTCAGCACTAGGTTTAGGTTTATTCCTAGCCATTCTCGAGATAAGCCGAACATTCTTTTTACCTTTGCCATCGATAGTAGGGTTACCTTTAACCTTTTTTCTCACGGGCTTTTTTATAGCCTCAGCCTTCTCAGTTATAACATCGGGTAGGTCGATATCAGGGTCGACCGAGGGTTTAGGAGAGGGTAGAAGGGCATGGAAAGGCACGGCTGGCCCGACCTTGGTTTCACTAACCATTGGCTTGTCAATTTGGATGGGCTCTGCATCAACAAAACCATCCCGAGAGATAAAATCTTGCCAACTATCACCGTGGAGATTTAAGTGATGAACAACGATGAGTCTGATCAGGCCATGGTGGAACAGGCTACTATCGGCCTTTTCTCGTTTAAACCTTTTTGACATTTTATAAAGGTTACGCTGGAAGTAAAAAGGCATATTCAATGGATAACCCATAAAATTCATTAACAGTCGAAGGTGATAAAGAAAACCCAGTCCATATCGACCCTCACAGGTCACGAATTGTTTAACCACCATCAAAATATCATGCCATCTTGGTTTAAGCGTGGAAATGGGCATATCTCTGTCACAGGATGTGATTTTTCGTGAGACAAACAGTAGTGGCCATGGAACCTCCTCAACTTTAGAGTTTTTGAACCATCGCTGGCCCGTGGCTGCTAACCCGGTGGCAGAGCTAATGAACTCTTCATTGATTTCCAACTGAATGTCACCTACCTTGGCCCTACATCCATCAAAAGTCAGGGCGAACTGTTGTGCAACAAATAGATTAAAACCCTCAAACCACTGTACAAATGTGAGCCAACCGCTATCCTCTAAGTCTTTCCGGGCATTGTCAAACAGTAGCAAGTCTTGGCTACCGTTCGGCTCAATTCACACCACTGGTGCCATAAGGAAGAGCACACAGTGAACGAGCCAGGGTTTGAATACAGCATACATAGAAACAAAATGCTCGAAGGCTTACCCGAGCTAGCAGAGGTGAAACAGGGATAAGGGAAGGCATTAATGACATCGTGCGAAGGTGGTGGAGCTATTTGCTGACCATGCAGAATAGTCATTACCAATGGTACAACCGTCGACACTTTCAACTATACAAATCACAATGCACATGTGTTATAACTATGCCATTTCAATCAATCAAAACATTAGGTAAGTGGATAAACCATGCGCGCAATCAAACGTTATGCCATAGTTTTAAAACCAAACACACAAATCAAAATTGATACCAAGTGTTGCACTATGTGACATGCATTTTTATGTATAGAACGATTCATACCGAGAATTTAACCAATGTGCCAATGCGTTTGTATGTATACCAATGTGCCAAGTGGATTGACCAAATAACATGTAAGCACAATCCCCAATGTATCAAAAACTCAATGAAACAAAATCACACAATCAATCCAAGAATGTCCAATGAGTACAGATCAAAAAGTTTTGCCGACTGCATAATGATAAGTAAAATGTAAACGCAATGGGCATATCGACAAGAAGGATAATGACAATTCAA
Organism: Picea engelmannii; assembly: GCA_009831015.1. NCBI lineage: Eukaryota > Viridiplantae > Streptophyta > Pinopsida > Pinales > Pinaceae > Picea > Picea engelmannii. The sequence goes on along the minus strand of ML776620.1, from coordinate 1,301,776 downwards.
TAATGATTTTAATGCGACTTTGAAAGACCAATTTTTCACGCTTACAGTCATGAAAACAAAACGAAGGTAAGTGTGCAAATGGCACAAAGAATAAAAGTGTCGTTTATTTGAGAATTGCGACGAAAAATTAATGTTTGCAAAACATTGGTGTAGGCAGCTTATAAGACAGTGAAAAAATGTGAATTGGCTGCCAACAAAACCTCAGACTCGTGCAGAGAGAGGTGGAAGTTCGCAACGAGGACAACACTCTGAACATAGAGGACAGCATAATGAGCAGAGGGGAGATTACGCTGATGCAAATATGTTTCCTCGTACTAGAGGCAGAGGAAGAGGAAGAGGTTGAGTAATCACATGTTTCACATGTGGAAAGAATGGGCACAAGTCTTACGAGTGCCCATATAAAAAGAAGGACATCGGAGAAGCTCACATCACCGAGGCGCAGAGGCGAGATGTTGAGGCAGAAGATGCAGAAGGTGGAAGGTCATTGATGATGCGAAAAGTCCTTTTGAAACCTGAGAAGGAGCTGGAAAGCTCAGTCCAAAGGACTAGACTTTTCAGAATAACTTGCAATACCAAGGAAAGGGTATGCAAGGTTATCATGGACAGTGGTAGCACAGATAATCTCGTTTCAACCGAGATGGTAGAGAATCTGGAGCTGGAGACAACTGATCATCCAAGTCCATACAAATTTTCATGGCTACAGAAAGGACACCGGGTAACTGTTACAAAACAATGCTTGGTTGAATTCAAAATAGGAGGATATAATGATAAGATTTTATGTGATGTCATTCCTATGGATGTATGTCATCTATTGTTGGGTAGACCATGGCAATATGACAGAAATGTGATTCATGATGGGAGAATGAACACATATACCCTGGAGAAGAATGGGAGAACCCATATGTTGCTTCTGATAAAGGATAACGAGGTGAAGCAGGAAGTAAGCAACATTGTACTTCTCATGAGTGGGAAAGAAATTCTTAATGAGGTTAAGAAGAAAGAAGATCCACAATTCTTTGTGGTCAGGAAACCGAGGATTGTTCTGACTAGCACAAGAGTGGATGATTTACCAGAGGAAATTCAAGAACTACTGAGAGAGTTCGCTGACATCGTGGTGGACGAATTACCTCGTCCGTTGCCACCGATGAGGAGTGTGAGTCATCATATTGATCTCATACCAGGAGCTAGTTTTCCGAATAAATCCGTGTACAGGTTGACGCCGCAAGAAAATGAAGAAGTTAAAAGGCAAGTCCAGGATTTATTGGACAAAGGGTTGGTCAGAGAAAGCTTGAGTCCATGTGTTGTTCCAACAGTACTCAGTCCGAAGAAAGAGGGAGGCTGGAGGATGTGTACTGACTCAAGGGTGATTAATAAGATAACCATCAGGTACAGGTTTCCATTGCCGAGAATGGATGATCTGATGGATTGCCTGAGTGGGGCAAAGTACTTTTCAAATATTGATATGAAGAGCGGATATCACTAGATTTGCATGAGAGAAGGTGATGAGTGGAAAACAATGTTCAAAACCAACGAAGGTTTGTATGAATGGATTTTCATGCCGTTTGGCTTGACGAATGTACCAAGTATCTATATGAGGTTGATGAATGAAGTCCTGAGGGATTTCATCAGGAAATTTTTCATCGTATATCTGGATGACATATTAATTTTCAGCAAGACGAAGGCTGAACATCTGAAGCATTTGGCTATTGTGATGAAGAAGCTACAGCAGGAGAAGCTATTGATAAACATGAATAAATCCTCATTTATGAAGACAGAGCTCATTTATCTGGGTTTTGTTATATCTGCGAATGAGTTGAAGATGGATCCAAATAAGGTAGAAGTGATCAAGAATTGGCCATCACCGAAGAACATTTTTGAGGTGAGAAGTTTTCATGGAATAGCTAGTTTCTGTTGGAAGTTCATCAGGAATTTCAGTGGAATTAGTGCAGCAATGATGGATACAGTCAAGAAAAGACATAAATATTTTCATTGGACTGAAGAGGCCGAGAAGAGATTCAATCTGTTGAAGCGGAAGATCACGGAACAACCAGTTTTGGTGTTGCCGGATTTCCAGAAGACGTTTCAAGTAAAATGTGATGCAAGCGGGTTTGCCATAGGAGCGGTCTTGAGTCAAGAGGACAGACCGATAGCATACTTCAGCGAAAAGTTGAATGAGATGAAATTGAAGTACTCCACGTATGATAAGGATTTCTATGCTATCATACAGGCATTGAAAAAATGGAGGCATTATTTGATTCCAAAGGAATTTGTTTTATATAGTGATAACCACGCATTATAGTTTGTGACTCAACATGAGAAGTTGAATCAGAGACATGTAAAATGGGTAGAGTATATGCAGAATTTCACATTTGTGATTAAACACATTTCCAGTACTGCTAACAAAGTGGTTGATGCTTTGAGCAGGAAGTGTTTGTTGATGCAGGAGTTCCGAGTTAAAATGTTGGGTTTTGATGATCTCAGGGACATGTACATAGGTGATGTAGATTTTGCAGTAGCGTATGAAGCAGCTGAGAACCCAGTTCTCAGAGACAAAAGCCCTTGGACAGACTACATGATCCAAGATGGATTATTGTTCAGAGGCAATCAATTGTGCATTCCAAATTTCTCCATGATGGAGAACTTGTTAAAGGAGAAGCACAACGGAGGATTGGTAGGACATTTTGGCCATGACAAAACATTCGCGAAGCTGAATGAGTCATATTTTTCGCCGGGAATGCGAGCAGATGTCAAAAGATTCATTGATAAATGTCGAATTTGCCAACATTCAAAGGGGAGGAAGCAGAATGCAGGTTTTTATCATCCATTGCCCATACCAGAGAGGCTGTGGGAGGCGATAAGCATGGATTTCGTATTGGGATTGCCAAAGACACAAAGAGGTGTTGATTCAATCTTTGTGGTAGTGGATAGGTTTTCCAAGATGACACATTTTATCCCATGCCAGAAAACCAGCGATGCGACTCACATCGCAAATCTATTCTTTAAAGAGGTCATTCGACTTCATGGGTTGCCGAAAAGCATAGTTTCGTACAGAGACACTAAATTCATAGGGCATTTTTGGAGGACCTTATGGAAAAATATGGGAACTAACTTGATGTTTAGTTCTTCCTATCATCCTCAGACAGATGGACAAACAGAGGTGGTGAACAGAAGTCTGGGAGACTTGTTGAGAAGCTTCGTGACAGAGAACCATAGCCAGTGGGATAGTATATTTCCACAGGCAGAGTTTGCATATAACGATTCAGTGAATCAGAGCACAGGTCGGAGTCCATTCCAGATTGTATATGGCACATAGCCGAGAGGAGTTTATGAATTGAGGAATTCAGAACAGACTGCTACTAGCAGTGCTAGTGCAGAAGAATTCGTTGAAGCGATGAAGGAACTTCACATCCAGGTGAAGGAGCGGCTGTTGAAATCAAGCCAGGAGTACAAGCGCATAGCAGATCAGCATCGGAGACAAATTCAGTTTGAATTTGGTGATCTGGTTCTGGCACATTTGAGAAAGGAAAGGTTCCTGAGAGGAACATACAATAATTTAAAGATGAAGAAAATCGAACCATGTAAGGTCTTGAGAAAATTCAGAGAAAATGCTTATGAGATAGAGTTACCAGATGGGATCGGAATATCTCCGATATTCAATGTGGCAGATTTATACCCATGCAGGACTGGAGAAGCAGAGACTGGAACTGAGCAGCCAGTGATCTAGTGGATGAAACAAATGCCAGTTGCAGAGAAGCCTCAGATGGAATGCATACTGGACAAGAGAGTGAGTAAGAAGACCAGGTGAAAGAAATACTTTGAGTATCTGGTCAAGTGGAAGAATCATCCAGTTGAAGATGCCAGCTGGGAGAATGAAGCGGAGATACAGAAGCATGGACAGACCGTGCAGGAGCTCATGGACAGGATCCCATGAAATTTATCAAGAGAGGGAGTATGATGCAGGAGCATCGCCAACACATCAAGCGAGCCAGCGCGGAAGCGGAGAACAGCCGGACAAACCAACAGAAGTTTTGAAAACACTTTGGAACTATTGCGTGAACATTAATGTGAAATTTTGATGGAGCACACTTTGTATATTGTAAATGGACCTTGAGCGGATAGATATCGTCCTTTAGTAGATAACTGACATTTAATATAGTTAATGCAAGTAGGTAGAATTTTAATTCATAGATTAGACAGTTTTAGGAAGCAAGAGGGAAACGGGATATAGACACCCTCATTGTGCATTGTAACATAATTCATAAATTCTGGAGAATTCAGGAAAAAGAGCAAGCAGAGAGCTGTGAAAAGAACACCCATGTATAGATATTTGAATTAATAGAAGAAAGCTTTGATTCAGATTCATAGTTTGTGTTGTTCTTTGTATTGATGTTATTCTCATTTGAATGTTTGCTTCCTGTTATACATTTGCTTTTATATGCTATGTATATGATTTCATGGTTGAATTGAAGTCTGAGAGGGTGAAAGAATGAGTTTCAATTGTTTCTCTATTTGAGCCAGAGAATTCCTGCAAGGAGTGCAGTCAAATTGTCCGCAAGGAGTGCGTTGACAGAGGGGTTCAAATAGAGCTAGCTTTTGTTCTCATTTCCTAGAAAGTGTAGTTGAGCACAGGAGCCGTGCAAAGAGTGCACAAGCCAGATAAAAGTCTCAGGGTTGCGAGCCTGAGCGGAACTTGGAAGGACTGCTGCTGCAGGTGTGCGCAGAGTCGAAGAACTTCAACACTTAGACAGAGTTGAAGGGTTGCCGCAAGGAGTGCGAGCAAGTGATTTCTTTCTGAGGACTTGGAGTCATGGGAAAGCTCAGGAAGGATAGGTCCTTGAATTCGTCGAAGGATTGCACAGATAAGTTGTGATTGAAGTATTCAAACAACCATCGCATATTTGCGAGCAGGTGAACAAGTTCCGTGGAAGGAATACTTAGTCGTTTCGCAGGATTCATAGGAATAGAACGGACGGACGAAATTCTCTGAAGAGATTTCGTGAATCACCTTGAGCCGTAGGATCTTGCGGAGGTGCAGGGAGGTTATAGTACAAGTGTGGATAGTATTCAAGCTCAGGAGGGACAGAGTCGTTGATCCGAGCCACAAGGGTCGTCGAATTTACACGCATATCGTGTATCGGGGTTTCGTGAGTCGAAGCTCCAAAATATTGCATTAGGAATCGCGATATTGTGATACGCGATATCCTGACAGTCGAAGGGTAGTGTGTGGGGCCACTTGAAGTTAGTGGGGGACAGGTGGCACACCATATCGAAGTTCGGGGAAAGCAAAGTCCCGAAACCTTTGACATCAGGATTCGCAATCCCGCAAAGTCTGAAATCCCGACGAGGTGACGGGACCGTTGAAAAGTCAACCCGCGAGCGCATTGGAGTTTCAGCGCATCGGGATTCGGAAGTCGGTAAATTGAGTGGTTCGATATCGCGAGTAGCAAAATCACGATAAGGAAAGTTTCGATAGAAGGAATTCAACGTTGACTGGCCATCGGGTCTCGGGGATTCGAGAGCCCAGTGATCGACGTTTGACATCGCGAAGTCGCGAAGTCCGATTCCTCGATAAGTAAAGAGAGGGGGATTACGAGAAGAGATCTGTGGGAGAAAATTTCCCAACAGGGAAATAGAAGAACCTTAACATTCTTCGGGCCGAGAGAACAAAGGAGATCCTGTGAGCGGGCGTGCCTAAGGGTGCGGCTGCGTCAATATTTAATATTGATTTATTAGCCTCCAGAAAGAGAAGTCATCCCAGTAAAGTGAGATAGAGTAGTATAAATAGAGGGTGCTAGAGCTCATTTGTCATACTCACTCTCACAACTGCATAAGACCAGTGGTGCACAAGTTTGGAGAGGAATTGCAGCTACTGCAACTGACATTTTGGTTTTGGCTTGGACTTTCTCTTGGTTATTGTTTGGAATTTCTGCTTGGTCTTTGGTTATTCTTTCTTGGTGCTCTAGCCTTGGAGAAAGGTGAGCTACCTTGGTTGGCTATTGGATTGCTTCCAGAATTATTTTGTTTATCAAGGTTAAGGTGCTCAGGGGTGGCCTTTGTGCCTATGGTTGGGTGACAATATTTCTATATTGTCTATGGTGAAATGAGAACACCTATTTTTCTAATAGTTTATGGGCCCACACTATCTTCAGACAGTCTAACCATTGCAAGATAGATTGGGAGGATTTGCTCAGTTACAGTTGCAGTTGCAGTTAATTTTTTTTTGCAGCAACAAAACCTTAACCCTCTTGTTAAGGCACCTTAAGTGAAGAGATTGACTTAATTCCTAGATATCTTAGTGCACCCTAGCCTAGCGCACCTCTTGGTACTCTCAACAAGCCAAGGCATCAATTTTGATTTTTTGGTCAAAGTCAAAGGTTGACCAAGTCAAATCAATCATGACTTACTCTATGAAGTCAGAAAACAAGTTAGAAGGGGCTTCTAACTTTAGAGCATGGAAGACAAGGATTGACCTTGGCCTTGCCAAGAATAAATTGTTGGATATCGTGAAAGGAAAGATCATGGAACCACAGTTTGAAGAAGGAAAAGACAAGGAACCTCAAAACGTTGCAATTATGGAGAAGTTCAAGGACAATGACATCAATGCTATGAGTATCATAGTGGACTCTATAAAGACCACTTGATACCCTACAACTCTCATATTGACTCATCTAAGAATATGTATGATGCCCTAACTAACCTCTTCTCAGTAAGAAACATTGGACAAGTAATGAGTTTGAAGAACAAGCTTCGTGACATGAAAATGAATGATGATGAAAACATAACATCATACTTTGTAAGAATCTCTTAGTTAATAGATCAACTACAAGATATTGAAGAAATCATTTCAGAAAGGGAACTGGTAAATATAGTACCCAATGGCCTTCCCAAGACATGGGATGCATTTAATGCGAGAATTAACACAAGAAAGAAGTATCCCACATTTGAAGAACTTTGGACTTGTTGTACACAAGAAGAATCAAGGATTAGAAAAAAAGAGAAATCCCAAAAGAAATATTATGATCAAGCCTTCACAGCAAAATTCAAGAATTTCAAGAATAAGAGGAAGTTTGGCTTAAGGAAGAAACCAAATCAAGAAAAGGATATGCCGAAAATACAATGCTTCAACTGTCGAAAATATGGTCATTACAGGAACCACTGTCTTGAGTTAAAGAAAAGGAAGGAAATAGACAGAGCAAAAGTTGTTGAAGAAAGGGAACCCTCAAAGAAAGCCAAGCAGGATAAAACCAACTTCTTCTTCTAGTCAAGATGAAGTACATTGAAAAATTCCTAAGGAATCTATTATATAAGTAACAACTGCAAGATAGGATGACATCAGACTTGAAGAGACCCAGAAGGAGTCAAATCAGAAAGAATTCATTAATCAAGAGGAAATTAGAATAAGACGTGTGACACTTTGCAAAAGGAAATAAGGATGCAGACGGAAGCATGGATTCTCTTAGATGGAGGGAGTTGATTACATAATTCCAAAAGAAGAACATGCATTTATGCATGAAGCCAGGATTAGGAGGGATCTAATCCTAAATGATATGATCCATTGAAGAATCTGTGAAGATTATGAAGTATTTGTCCATGTTCCCCATTGAAAGTAGCAGCCATGATAAGCAACACGTGTTCAGTTTGACTCTAGAAGAAGTCTTCTTTGAAAATAATTCTTAAGTATTCTTGGTTGTTGTTACACATTGAAATTACTCACTTTGATAGTGTCGCAAGTGTCATCATTACAAGTGTCGCAAGTGTCGCATTTTGCTCACAAGTGTCGCAAGTGTCAAGAAAAGTGTACTGCTATGATGCCTATGTCGTGCCTATAATGACATAAAGAGGACACTTGACACATGTCAAACACTTGATTTGGAAGAGGAGGAATGGTTAACTAGGCTTATGAACTTCTTTCCATCTGAAAGAACCCAAAAAACTGAGTTTTTGAAGGAGAGTGCTCCCCTATACCTCTCTCAGGAGTGTTGGCACCCCCCTATAGTCTATTTGGGAGAGTTATAACACTGTATCAGCCCTTTTGAAGGAGTGCTCCTACTCTCAGGAGTGTTGTCACCCCCCTAAAGCCTACTTGGGAGTGCTATAACGCTCTGATGGCCCTTTTGAGGGAGCACTACCTATTATGGGCAGCAGTTGGTTTGTTGAGGAGAATGGGGGAAAGATCTTTTCAATCTTGGAAGGTAGTTGGATTTGAACCCCTAGTCCAACCATGATCTTAGGGAAGATCCATAACTCAAGGAGGAAAATCTTCAACTCACCCCAATGATATCTCAAGTGATTGAGCCTCTCCAAGGCTATATAAGCAATCTTTCTCATGGTGAAAGGGGGACTAGATGGAGAATCATACCAAACTTATGATCTCATAAGGGATATTTTGAGAAGGAATGAGAAGAATGAAACCTATGATCTCATAGGAAACACACAATGAAGTGGAGGCTAATCAGCGAAGCTATCATCATTATGATCGTGGAGCTTTTGAGCAAGAGTTAGGCAAGGAGAACTTGACGAAACTGCTACATTCCATCTATGGTTGTAAGTAATGTTTTGTCCTCATTAATGTAATATTCTTGGCTTGTTTCTTTCTAATTTGTGTTTGAAATTACATGAATTTGTCTCTAAGTAGATAGGTCTTCTTTGAACTAATATCAATAGAATAGGAAGTGGTTGTACTTTGTTTGTCTATAGGGCTTATCGAGGAGCTCAAGATTGGAGTTCAACTCGGAGTGTGCAGGGACAAACACTAGTAAAAGGTACATCTTTCCTCCTTCCTATTCATGCATTAGTTTTTGTAGGTATAAAAGGAATTCAGTGACCATGATAAGCACTTTTTGTCTTAGAGTTGAGAGTCTAGCTCTTTGAGGAGATCTACCTGTCTGCAGGGAGATTTTCCTTCAACAGAAACTGGCGACTCCACTGAGGAGGAATCAAAACTTTTCATTTTTGGTCTTTCTCATAGACCTTGTCTTACCCTTTTGTTGTTTCTAGACCTTGTTCACTCCATATGTATGATTGCACTTGCCGATTCAATCCTCAATCCATCACATGCATCTTGATTGACAAAAAATTGACTGAGTTTTTGGTTTTTTTACATTTTTCTGAGTTTTTGAGCCTGGCGCCCCTGTGCCCATGTTATCCCAGTGCCAACACTCCCTAAAGGTCTCAAACAAAGATTTATAACACTCTGGTGGCCCTTACACCAGAGCGCCAACCTCTTTTTTGCAAAATTACCTTCTAGAATTGTGTTTTCTACAACTCAGTCTCTATTTTTTGCCCTTGTACAACTTCTTGATGCTTCATGACATCTTCCTAATGACATTTGACCCTCTAATTTTTGAGAAGTAGGCACTTTTTTTTCATATTTGGTGACCTTCTCTCTTATTTTGAGTCTTTTCTCCTGTTGAGAACTTGGAATCGATCCACTGCCTTTTTCTCTCTTGTCTGACTCAACAGAAACTTTGGTGAAGGACATCAGAAGTCTACGAATCTTCTCATTTGGTTATTTTTTGTGGTCATTGTTCTTGAACATCTCTCTTTTGTGTGAATTGTTTGATTTTGATTTGTTATCTTTTTTTTTTCTATTTGCTTTTTGTTTTAATCATAGCAAGAGGGTGTGTGTTGTGTGTGTGAAATCTGATCATACTTGTCTGAATTTCATTGATCTAAAATTGTAGTTAGCAGGAGAAGTCTTTGCATTGAATTAATCATCATTCGCATACAAACGAAAAAAGACACATATTCGTGATTGGTTTGCATATTAGAAGGCGTTTTTGAAAATATTTTAGCATTGCATTAGATTCGATTGAGAACCAATTGATAGAGGACATTTCATATTAGTGTTTGAAAGTGAAAATGACTCTTTCTCTTTCCATTAAATAGGTGTTCATTGAAAAGAAATGATTTCTTATCATATTTCATGCATCTTTTTGGGAATTGAGTCCTCATCCCATCAGTTTCACTTTCGTGCACCCTTTGAGTAAAGAACAGCTATAAAACAAACGCTAATTAAAAATTATCTAGAACATTTTTGTTTTTAGGATCTTCCACCAACAGTAGACTAGGGTTAGCACTTTGGATTAGGCTGTGAGTACAACTCTCCAAAGTTTTCAAAACAAACATTAGCATCCTGAGGTAGGGAGAGTCAATTCCAATTGTCGTATTGGTTTTCTGGGATCCCCCTCTCACACAGGGGTTACGCACGAGGTCGCATTTGGGCGAATTACGGATATTATCCCTCCGTGGTTCAACTGTTTGTAGTGGTTGGATCGTATATTGGGGGTCACTGGAAGGTATACCCACGATTATGTGTGGGAGCCTTTCGGGTTGATTTTGGACTTGTTATCCTGCCCATACGTTTCGGATCGGACTGTCGACTGTACCTGCCCAGGGACTCACTGCGAATTGGTGTCTTTAGTTGCCATAATCTTTAGGTACTTACACAAGGTGACAGTGAAGGGAAGTCTCACTGTACCTGGAACAGACATTGGTCAAACTCACTCGGGCTCCTTGGAGGGTAAATCCACAATTACTGCGTGGAATCTTGCACCAAGGTGAAAGTCCGTTAAGCAGGTCGCCATTGTAACTGTTCCACCATATCCTAGCCCCTTCATGACTTGATCATGCGACATTGGATTTCATCACCAACTAGTGCGATCATCGAGAGAAGTTTTGTCTGCTTGGTTGATTCCTAGATTTTATTAGTGCATGTTGTTTCTTTTTGTTAGTTGGCCCTATATTTTCAGTGTGTTTTGTTTTTCTCCACAATTGAGCCCGTAGACGATAAAGGTCTTCGCCGATCATGTGGGATGCAAGGGCTGCCTCCAGAAGGATATCAACCCTTACCTCCTAACCCTCCAGAAGACAACTACCGTAGAGAGGTAGAAAATCAATCTGATGCTGGAAGTGTTATTGCTCTTCCGTTAGATAACTCAGAAGGTGCTTTGGTCACGATAGAAAATCCCACTACATCTGTGTCAGTAACCCCTCTCGAACCACTTTTGGTTTGTTTAGACTCCCTTGGGAACGTCATAGATGAAGAGATCCCACGATTACCGGAGAGGATATTTACCGAAACATATATGGGATCCACAGAACCAATCTTTGGTGATGAGTATAGGACTCCTGTTCGTCCTAGCACCGCAGTAGAAACCAATCCCACACCTTCTCGTTCTGTATGGAGGACTTCATCGGGACGTGATCTCTATGAACATTTTGAATCCTTTCGACAACCCTTTCAACCTCATGACCCTCCTAGTGAAACAGGACCATCCGGTCAAACCATGAATCAGCCAGTCGATCAGGTTATTCATTCTACTACTACACCAGCACAAGTCCATCCTAATGCTAGACTCATCACCTCTACTCATCCCCAAAGCACTTCAATCTCTACCCCCGTTTCTACAAGCTTTTACTCTACAGCTCCACATGTTCCACATGATCTTGCTGGGACATCTTCTCACTCGAGAATGCAGACCCATGCTGGCCAAACACAACCAGCTGGAGGGAAACCACCATCCAACAAACCATTTCCTCCTGGAGGACTACCTTTCCATGGCGGGCCTACCCCTCCCGGGGTATAGTCCCCTTTTCATGCTCCTCCTGGAGGGAAACCTCCGTTTTCTAGTCACACCTCGGTTGTAAATCCACCGCTGGCAGGGGGGAAACCCTCATTTGCTAGAAAGCCTTCACAATCCTGGTGGAGTATCTTTAGGAGGCATTTTTACCCAACCCCACATTGGGGGGCACTTGTATAATAACCCACGAAGAGGAGTATCCAATCTTGTCCCTTCCGGAACATCTTACAGGAAATCTTATTTGGGCGACATCCCAAACACCACCTGGAGTTCTCCGGGACCACAGTCTTATCCTCCTCATGGGCCTCATGTGTATCCACCTCCGGGATCTACTCCTTACCATTCTCAAGGGAAAAATGTTTATCCTCCTCACGGGAAAATAAATCACCTGGCCTATAATGTTCAGAACCCACCAGGTTATGCCAATGTTTCTCATGAACCATTGAATCCTTCTTATCCTGGCCAACAACAACCATATGTAGGAGGACCTACTCATTACAACTATCCACCTAACCCAGTCTATGGTCCTACTGGTGTTCATATGACGCACCAGTATCATTCGCAAATTAACTGACAGCTACCTTTTCTTGTGACTCTGGATCTCCCAGACTTATCTCGGTTAACTAATGATCATATTTCTCATTCACCGGTTTGGCCAGTCATTCCAGCTAAACTTCCTTCTGATATTCCAAAATTTGACAGAAACCCTGGCAAAGATCCGAACAACCATGTGATGAATTTCCATTTATGGTGTTCATCAAACTCCCTCATGGATGATTTTATACGTTTGTGTCTTTTCCAGCGAACACTTATCGGTTCGGCAGCAAAGTGGTATATTGAACTACCATGTGCTTCTTTTCATGATTTCAATTCCCTTGCCATGTCTTTCCTCACGCAATTTCAACTACCTATTCGCTACGAGATAGGTACTTAACTCTTGACCTCCCTTCGTCAAACTAACTATGTGCATATCTCTGACCATATTCATGAGTGGAGGCGATGGCAAAGGATGATCAAGGCAGTCATTCTTGATATACTATTGGCAGAATGGTTTACTAAATCACTGTTACCCCCAATCGTTCGTGATGGAACTATGGGTGGTGCAGTCACAAAGGAACAAGCCATCACTCGGGCTCAGTACTTAGATTTGGTTTATTCCCAGTCTGGTACTTTGTATGATTTACTTATGAATGTTGCTCGAGCTAATACCGATCCTTCTAAACCATCATCCTCATCTCATGTGGATGGTGTTATCGGTTCTGTCAAAACTCAATCTTTTTCCAAATCGACTACACCCTTCTCTACCTCCCCCCAAACTCATATCTCTGAGGTGAATGCGGTTCAATCTACCCCTTCACAACAATCCAGAGGTAAGAAGAAGACAAAGAATAAATCAAAAAATAATAATGAACAACCCAAAAATCAAACACCTGCTACCAAAAAGAAACCACAACGGAAACTGAAATTCTTGTGTATCATTTGTGGTGACGATCACTACACTTGAGATTGTCCACTTCACAATGAAGTGGCCAAGATTTTCCAAGGGAAGTCACAACCCGTTGTTCTTACTCAACCTTTTCCACAGCAGCAATCCATGGTTGCTCAAACCCCCTCTCCTGGGGACAGTTCTAGCGATCCTACTGATGAGGCCTCGTCGAGTGCACATATTTATATGTTTAATGGGATCAATTTGACCACTCACTCTATAACATATGACACACCAGGTAACCCTGACAAAGGAAAAGACACTAACAATTCTGATACTTTACTGGATCCATCATCATCCTTTGTTAGTCTTCCATCGGTTAATCATCCGTCTGGACCACTTCAGATTGAGAAACCCACGTCTGACTCTATCTTACACCCTCCTAAGAGCACTATCCGCAAATCTACCTTTAATCCTAGTTCACATGCCACCCAGAACTACAACATTGTTGAATATTTGGCTCAAGCACAGTGTGTTATGCCTGCGTTAGAAGTTCTACAAAACTGCCCCAGTCAACATAGAATTCTCTTGGCCAGTCTTGGCGCTGTTGATCCTGAGTCGTCCAACTAGATCATGTTCAACATGGACAATTACGCATCTCGACTCTCCCACCAACTTGCTTTCCAAGTTGATGTTGTTGTTCATAACCAACAAATCCACTAAACTATTCTGGATGAGGGAGCCTTGACTTGTGTCATGTCTTTGGCGTGCTGGAAATGTTTAAAATCACCAGCACTCAAAAAATCCCCCACGATGTTACGTGCCTTCGATGGGCAAGGTTTTCATCCCCATGGGATTTTACAGTCCCTACCCATCCAATTGGGTGGAAAAACTGTTACTGTTGATGTCGAGGTGGTTGATGCTCCCCTCGATTACAACTTGTTACTTGGAAGAAGTTGGTTTTATGCTATGACTGTCGTTGCCTCGTCAGTTTTCTGATGTGTCCAATTTCCTCATCAGGGCAAAATTGTCACTGTTGATCAGTTGGATTTCTGCACGACCGATTTTCGCGTTCCTGCTACCAACAATATTCCTTTCTTGGGAGACCACAAGATCACATATGAAAGTGTTGGTGTTGGCTTACTGAAATATTCTAGCCTCATGGGTACCTTCCCCACACCACTTCCACCAACTACCCATCATATTGCCATCGCCGATATGATTTCGACCGTGGCTTATCAATCTTTGAAATCATCTAACCCTTGGATTGTACCTCGTCCATTGGAATTCGATGCACTAGGTGACACCGTGCCACTTAGTCTAGCCGAAACGTCATACGTTTCTACCCAATCCGCTTCTCCCTCGTCAGATGACTAACATCTACTGGCACCTAACGTTTCCTCGATGCACTCACGGTTGAGTTCCTTGTCATTGACAATCGACTTCATTTCCCCAATTTTTCCTTTTGATGAATCTATTCCAGAGATGCTTCGCATTGACAAGTTACCTTGGGATGATAACCATCACCGATCCTCTTTTCTTCCCCCTCGTGAAGAAATTTGGGCAGATATACAATCTATCTCCCCTCCTGGTGTTGATTTTTCATCATCTCCCATGATTTCAACTTTCGACGATTTGGATCCAGTAGTAGACATGGTGATTTCTCAGTAGGGTTATTAGAGCCTAATCTCCTTACTCCTATCGCGAACCTCGATATGTGTTCCTTCCCAACTAATTATCTTCCATCCATCGAAGATCTCTTGGAATCCATGACTGAGTTTTGTCCCTTGACATGGTATCCTTGAGGAATGGTATTCTCTTGGAAGCCATGATCAAGAAGTAGTCACGAGCACGGTTTCTCTTCTCTGTGGAAAGCTAGTTAAAAAATGAAACAAAGGATCTGAGCATAGTTCTTTTCCTGTGTCAAGCTCATTAAAAAATGAAACAGTCACATCTCTTGAACCTTCTTTTCATCCACCCTTCTCCTTTTTCTCATCTACTAGAGAAATTGGTGACAACCTCAAAGTCGGTGAATGAATTGAATCTTGGAGGGCATGTCTCCAGCCTTTGATGATCATTCTGGAGTTAAGCCACTAGTTTTTCAAGCTGGGGGCATACTGAGCTTAGTCTTTTTTCTTTCTCGTGCTCGTAAATACATGAGAATGCATCCAGGTAGACTTTTATCTCTTTTTCGAACCTGTATGGATACATGAAAAAGGAACCCCCTGGAGTCTCCTTTAAGCTCTTTTTAGACTCTCTAAACATGAAAAGATCACCAAGTGATCTTTCTTCCTTTCCCACTCATTAAAAGGTTTGAAAGGGCGTCTTTCGAGTGATAATTTATCTCTTTTTCAACCTCGCAAGACTAACATTACGAAAAAGGACAACATTGGAGTAATCTTTAAGTTATTTTCAGACTCTCTAAACATGAAAAGATTACCGAGCGACCTTGTTCTTTTCACGCTCGTTAAAGTATTTGAATAAAATGTCTATTGAGAGATAGTTTATCTCTTTTTCGGTCTCATCAGACTACTTTACGAAAAAGGAATGTAGAGAGTTCTCTTTTAAGTGTTTTTCCAGACTCTATAATCATGAAAAACCTTCGAGTTTACTGTCTTTGGACTCGTTAAACAAAACATCAACAGGCCCATACGGGATCGAACCCTTACTTCTTCTAGTTAGTTAAACAAAGGAAGAGGAACTTACTGAAGGTGAGTTATATCGAGCATGTGTTACCCTCCTCAAGCTCGTTAAATTAAATAGAGGTACTCGTCTATCTAGATGGAGGAAAAATTGAAGGAAGCAAGTCAAGTGGTTTTTGAGAACATTACCAGTAACTCTTAGAGTTTCCATTGAACACGACACTTTGTCTTTGCGGACATCTTAATCCGCTGAACCTCTGCACTGAACCAATCCTCTGATTTTTTCTTACTCCTTTGGGTCACCCGACAAAATTCAGAGTATCCACTGCATCATCGTGTTTTGTTCCATGTCATGTTTCTGCTGTTGTGCCTCGGTGTTCAAGGGAAGTATCTGCCTCGAGAGTCATCCATCACAAATATCTTGTCTCAATACCTGTGTCAGTCCATGTTCATTTGATCTACCAATTACATCTCTGTGTCTGTTTCGTGTCATTGATGGAAGATACATCAAGGCCCTCCTTCGACGAGTCTATTCCTATAGACTTCAACACATTCTCCAGGAACTAGACTTAGAAACCAATTAGTACTTTGGGACCTGCATGCCTCAATGGCAAGCCTCCTCACATTTGACAGTGGGTTTATATCATTGACCTCTGATCGGATGATTCCACGGATGTTCGACTTCAGCTCATCCATTCACATTCGTTGGAGTGTACTAGAGTACCTTGGGAATCATTGACATTAATGGTGATCTCCCTCGCGCTTGTTAAAGGTTTCCATAATTGACCGGTAATAAAGTGGTTTCTACCATGTTCGACATCGGGACATCTATTCACATGGTTAGATTCATACTACATCGAGATCGGTAAGAAGACCCTGGGTTGAGTGATCACTCTGATATGTACTTTGCCCAGGTTGCAATGGAATTTCTTTTGAACAATGACACATATACTGTTACAAAGATCCACTTTGTATTGGTCGTGGCTATGTCTTGTCATCTCGTAGATCCACTGTGTATTCTTCGTGGCTACGATCAGTTCAGGTCATAAGAGTATAGATCCACATTGTATCCTTAGTGGCTATACCTTTTATTAATACAATTATGGATCCGCAGTGTATTTTATGGCAGCCATATCTTGCAAGTCTTGATCACCCAAGCGTAGGTATGTTTGCCTTGGGTTTGAAACATGTCATAATATTTGTTGGATGTTTGTGTGCAACTTCTGTCAGGTTCTCTGCGTCTATACCCTTTCTTGAAAGTCTACAAAGCATGTCAGTTATCAGTTCTCATCTTCTAACTTCATACTTTGGGGGGAAATCTGTTACACATTGAAATTACTCACTTCGATAGTGTCATAAGTGTCATCATTACAAGTGTCGCATTTTGCTCACAAGTGTCGCAAGTGTCAAGAAAAGTGTACTGCTATGATGCCTATGTCATGCCTATAACGACATAAAGAGGACACTTGACACATGTCAAACACTTGATTTGGAAGAGGAGGAATGGTTAACTAGGCTTATGAACCTCTTACCATCTGAAAGAACCCAAAAAACTGAGTTTTTGGAGGAGAGCGCTCCCCTATACCTCTCTCAGGAGTGTTGGCACCCCCCTATAGTCTATCTGGGAGCATTATAACACTGTATCAGCCCTTTTGAAGGAGCGCTCCTACTATTAGGAGTGTTGGCGCCCCCCTAAAGCCTACTTGGGAGCGCTATAATGCTATGATGGCCCTTTTGAGGGAGCGCTACCTATTCTGGGTAGAAGTTGGTTTGTTGAGGAGAATGGGGGAAATATCTTTTCAATCTTGGAAGGTATTTGGATTCGAACCCCTAGTCCATCCATGATCTTAGGGAAGATCCCTAACTCAAGGAGGAAAATCCTCAACTCACCCCAATGATATCTCAAGTGGTTGAGCCTCTCCAAGGCTATATAAGCAAGCTTTCTCATGGTGAAAGGGGAACTGGATGGAGAATCATTCCAAACTTATGATCTCATAAGGGATATTTGGAGAAGGGATGAGAAGCATGAAACCTATGATCTCATAGGAAACACACAGTGAAGTGGAGGCTAAATCTATCGTCATTCCGATCGTGGAGCTTTTGAGCAAGGGTTAGGCAAGGAGAACTTGACAAAACTGCTACATTCCATCTATGGCTGTAAGTAATGTTTTGTCCTCATTAATGTAATATGCTTGTCATGTTTCTTTCTAATTTGTGTTTGACATTACATGAATTTGTCTCTAAGTAGATAGGTATGCTTCGAACTAATCTCGATAGAATAGGAAGTGGTTGTACTTTGTTTGTCTATAGGGCTTATCGAGGAGCTCAAGATTGGAGTTCAACTCGGAGCATGCAAGGAAAAACACTGGTAAAAGGTACTTCTTTCCTCCCTCCTCTTCATGCATTAGTTTGTGTAGGTATAAAAGGAAGTCAGTGACCATGATAAGCACTTCCTGTCTTAGAGTTAAGAGTCTAGCTCTTTGAGGAGATCTACCTATCCGCAGGGAGATTTTCCTTCAACAATTGTCCATATACATCTATGTTCCTATGATGAAAGGAAGAAGTTATAATCTTCACGAAGGAAGGGCATCGAATCTATAGAAGACTCCATGGACCCCAAAGTTAAAGAGGAACATGAGGAAGAACATGAAGATTCCAAGAAAGAAAGAAAATCTAGAACAACTAGTTATTATACCGAGAATCGTAAGACTACCAACTTGGTTTGAACCCACTAGAAGAAATCAAAAAAAATAAATGGAAGTTGTGATGAAGAATATTGTATGTAAGAAAATGTGAAAAAGACTTACAAATGGAAGCATTTTGAGATTCATAACTAGAGGTTTTTCCAGAAGTAGGGAGAAGACTACGAGGACAACTTGTTCTAGTAAACTAGATATACCTCTTGCAGTATCCATGGATTGAAATTTACATGTAAAAGATTGTTCTTCCCAATAAAGAAAATTGAGAAAGAAGCTTATACCAGAAAGAGACCCATGTATGCAAATGGAATAAGACCTTGTATGGATTCAAGAAACTTGATGCAAAGTATCTCATATACAATAGTGGTGTGGCAAAAACTTCCTATGATAGAGAAAGTATATCATAATGGTTACTCAGAAGTACGGGATGATGGATTGCAAATCCATGGTTAACTCCCATGATAACAGATCTTAAGAAGTTGAAGAGACTCTAATCCAATAGACTCGTCTCTGTATTAACAATTGATTACCTCGTTAATTTATTTGGAGAATACTCAACCAAACATTTGTTTTTGTGTGACGTTTAAATTATAACATACAACTGCATGAATTTATTGATTCGGATTGGGAAGGGAGTGTCGATGACAGAAGAAATGATACTTAGATATGTTTTAGTTTGACATTTTCCACGATGTCATGGGCTAGCAGGAAACAAAATTATGTTTCACTCAACACTACATAAGAAAAGTATATTGCAACTTGTGATGCTTGTACAAAAGCAATGTGGCTTCGTAAGTTGGTTTCTGGATCGTTTAATTAGATGTTGAATTCGACCATGATATATTGTAATGATCAGATCGATGTGAATCTTTCAGAGAAATCAGTGTTCCATGACAGGTCGAAGTAAATTGAGATCAAGAATTATATTCTCCATGATAATGTCCAGAAGAGAGAAGTGGTTCTCCAATATATCTCCATAGATGAGCAGATAGTAGATATTTTAGTAAAGCCTTTGTCCAAGATCAAAAGTTTGCCTACTTAAGAGACAAGTTGGGGCTCGTGGAGACAACTTCCTTATTGGAAAAGAAAGTGATTATTCCTAGGTTGGGAGGGAGCACTGATATGTTATTAATTTATGGACAATCATTTTCCAGTTCGGAAAATGGTCCAGGATGGGCAATTCCTTTCCAATTTGGAAAGAGGTTCGAGATTTCTAACAGACAGGCATTTTCCAGTTCGGAAAATGGTCCAGATCGGATAGTCATTTTTGTATTGAAAATGGTCTGATAGATTGTTGATGTACCATAGACAATGATTCCCCTTGTGGCCAGTGTGGGGGAATGGTCTAGGACATTCATTCTTCTTGGAAGTCACTTTGACTAGTGGTCAAGTAGAATGGCCCACCTCATCGTGCAGTCGTCCTTTCGAAGTTCACAGTTGTGAGACGTTTCGAAGAATGGTTTGTTTTGGAGGTTGGTGCAGAACAATCATTTCCATTAGGAAATGGTCCAAAAATTCATTCCCTAGGGTAGACTCATTCTCTCTAGGTTGCACTATGATTAGTGCTGGAGGAATAGCCCAGTTATGTGAATGGTCTAGGTTCAACAATCAGGGGCAGGCATTCTCTAGGGAAGATTCATTCTCTCTAGGTTGCACTATTATTAGTGCCATAGGAATGGCCCAGTTAGGTAAATGGTCCAGGCTCAGAAATCAAGGACAATTATTCTTCTATGCTTTGGAAGAATAGTCCAGATAGCCCATGGCTGATGTTTTACTTTATGAGGGAAGATGCTCTTCCATATCTCACAGATGTGAGTGAAAGAATGGCCCAGATGACTCATTTTGTATCATGATATTGTTATGAAGGTTGATATCAAATGATATGTTGTGGAGACTGTATGTCTCTGGACAACAATTGTATGCTACTATGGTGGATGTGCTCCCCTGGTTGTGACTATGTTTCACTGGTTAGTAGACATACATTACTAGGTGTGGTTGTGTACCAATGGATAATGGTTGTGTACTACTATGGATAAACACATTTGTGTTCTATTGGATGACATTTGACGTAGACTGCTCTTCGCCACGGGCACGTCTGCTCTCACAGGACCTTCTTCTCTCGGCCCGAAGAACTCAAAGGTCCTTCTATTTCCCTATCGGGAAATCTGCACCCACAGCAATCTTCCTCTGAGGTCTCCCCTTTACTACCGGGAGATCAGCTAAACCCCATTGTCTCGCGAGTTCGTGACTCAAGCCTTCAAATTTTCCTTCCAAATCTTGTGATATCCGATCTGGCAATATGGGTATAACTCCTTCCACATACAACCGTGGGCTAGGCTTAATGTTAGCGCCTCTCGTGACTTCGTGACCTCGCAACCTCGCGACCTCGCCGGTTGAACCGTCAAGTTTTCACTCCCTATTCTGCGAGTCCCCGAGATGTGCAGTCCTAACTTAGGCTCTACCACACGTCCACAAGAATCTCGGCTCCTCGGCACTTCACGACTCAGCGTTCACATGAGTCTCGGCTCCTCGGCACTTCGTAACTCGCAAATCCCTTGTGACACCTGTATTCCACTCGCCTTCCTCTATGGCCCACACTGCTCTCCAGCTGTCAAGGTATCGCCTCCTCACAACCTCGCGATCCTTGTGACCAAATTCTCAAACCTTTTCTTGCGAGGTCCCGAGATACGATCCCTCGCGCAGATCCAACGGTCCTCTTGCGTTCCGGATCCAATGACTGTCCTTCTCTCGCTACCTCGCGTCCTCGCGGCTTTGAGTAGCTAATGTTTGGACTCTCAACCTGTGAACTCCCAAGTTCGCGAGATCCCTTGATCTCTCGCCACCTGTCCTCCTCAGATCGACGGCTATGATCTTTTCTCTCCTTCGTCGCCTCGCGTCCTCGCGCCTCACGACTTTGCACACCCAATACTTGGGCCTTTACCCTGCGAACTCTCGAGTTCACGAGATATCTTGATCTCTTGCCACCTGTCCCCTCAGATGGACGGCTACCAATCTCTCGTCGCTTCGCATCCTCGCGCCTCGCGACTTTGAATACCCAATTCTTGGACTTTCACACTGCGAACTCCCAAGTTCACGAGATCCCTCGATCTCTCACCACCTGTCCTCCTCAGAGGGACGACTACAATCTTTTCACCACTTCGTCGCCTCGCGTCCTCACGCGTCGCGACTTTGAACACCCAATACTTGGGATTTCACTCTGCGAAACCCCGAGTTCGCGAGATCACCGATCTCTGCCACCTGTCCTCCTCAGATGGACGCCTCTCAACCCTCTCGCCACTTCAAACCCTTCGAAATATTCTCGCCATAACCTCCTTGTATCTCTGCAAAATCTAACGGTCCTTGGAATCTCGCGAAATCTCTTCAAGAGATTTCGATCGTCCATTTTTTTTCCTTGTATAACCCACGAGGTGAAAAAAGGTATCTCTCTACGAGATTCCTTTGTCGCTTCGCCAACCTGCGACGTTCTCTCCGACTTCAAGTTACACTTGAATGCACTGATCTTTAGCGACTCAGAGGCCTATCCTTCCTGAGCTTTTCCAAATTTCTTCGACCTCAACGAGGTTCTTTGCACGCACTCCTTGCGGAAAACCTGCGAACACTTCAGCTATTCGAGCTTCCTTTGACTCTGTGTATGCCCGTAGTAGCAGCAGTCCTTCAATACTTCTGCTCAGTTTCACGACTGAGGCTTTCTTCCTTAGCCTACGCACTCCCTGCACGGCCCTAACAAACTCGCTTTCGGTTCTGAGCGAATTGAGAACAAGAGTTTAACTCCCGAGCCTTCTGTCAACGCACTCCTTGCAGACGACTTCAACTGCACTCCTTGCAGGAATCCTTTCTCAAAGGAGAAACAATCGTAACTCACTTCACTTCCTCTCATATTTCGATCTTAACCCATGAAATCATACACACAGCATAATAACAAATGCATAACAGGAAGTAATATTCATAAGCAGAGCATTCAACACACATACACAGAGAATAACGCAACAACCATGAATCTGAATCAATCTCTTCTATTAATTCAAGATCTATTCATGGGTGTTCTTCTACAACTCTCTACTATTCTCCTATGCTCTAGACTCTTCTTGCTCCTGTTGTTCTCTCTTTCTAATGTTACAATGATACAAATGAGGGTGTCTATATCCGTTTTCCCTCCTGGACTCTAAAACTGTCTAATCTAAGAATTCAATTCTATCTACCTGCAACTACTACTATAAATGCCTCTGTCTATCTCAGACGAGAGCATATGGCTCGAGGTCTGAGTACATTTTTACCAAGGCGCCTAAATTAAATGATCTCATTTATATTCAGCGCATCAACTTCAAGAGAAAATTTAAAAATTCAAAAACTTGCGCTGGACGTCTTCCAGCTGGCTTCTGCTTCCACTTTGGTTTTACTTGTCGTGAGGGATGCTCCTGCATCATAGTCCCTCGCTTGAAAATTTGCATGGGCTCCTGTCCATGAGCTCCTACACGGTATGTCCATGCTTCAGAATTTATGCTTCAGTCTCCCAGCTGACATCTTCAACTGGGTGTCCCTTCCACTTGACCAAATATTCAAAATATTCTTTCCTCCTAGTTTTCTTACCCACTCTTTTATTCAGTATTTGCTCCATCTGTGGCTTTTCTGCAACTGGCATCTACTTCTGCCACTGAACCTCTAGTTGATCATCACCTTCTGCTCCTGCTTCATCATCTCTATATGGATATAAATCCAAAACATTAAATATCGGGGAAATTCCAATGCCCTCTGGTAACTCAATTTCATAAGCATTCTGTCCCATTTTCTTCAAGACCTTGCATGGCCCAATTTTCTTCATCTTCAGTTTGTTGTATGTTCCTCTCAGGAACCTTTCCTTCCTCAAATGTGCCATAACCAAATCACCAACTTCAAACTGAAGTTTTCTCCGATGTTGATCTGCTCTGCGCTTGTACTCCTGACTTGACTTCAATAGTTGCTCCTTCACCTGGCTGTGAAGTTCCTTCATCACTTCAGCGAATTCTCCTGCACTAGTGCTGCTAGTATCAGCCTGTTCTGAATCCCTTAGTTCAGAAACTCCTCTTGGTTGCATTCCATATACAATCTGAAATGGACTTTTCCCTGTGCTCCTATTCACTGAGTCATTGTAAGCAAACTCTGCTTACGGTAATATGCTATCCCAACTGCTATGGTGCTCTGTCACCAAGCTTCTCAACAAATCTCCCAGACTCCGATTGACCACTTATGTTTGTCCATCCGTCTGAGGATGATAAGCAGAACTAAACATCAAATTAGTTCCCATCTTCTTCCATAATGTTCTCCAGAAATGCCCTATGAATTTTGTGTCCCTGTCCGAGACTATGCTTTTTGGCAATCCATGAAGTCGAACAATCTCCTTGAAAAACAAATTTGCGATGTGAGTCGCATCACTGGTTTTCTGGCATGGAATGAAGTGTGCCATCTTAGAAAACCTGTCAACTACCACAAAGATTGAATCAACACCTCTTTGTGTCCTCGGCAACCCCAATATAAAATCCATGCTAATTTCATCCCACAACCTCTCAGGTATGGGTAATGGTTGGTAGAATCCTGCATTATGCTTCCTTCCTTTTGAATGCTGGAAAATCCTGCATCTGTCCACGAACTTTTTGACTTCTGGCCGCATCCCTGGCCAAAAGTATGACTCGCTCAGCTTTGCAAATGTCTTATCATGACCAAAATGTCCTGCTAATCCTCCACTGTACTTCTCTTTCAACAAGTTCTCCCTCATGAAGCAATTCGGAATACACAATTGATTGCCCTTGAATAGTAATCCATCCTGGATCATGTACTCTATCCACTGACTTTTGTCTCTGAGAACTGGATTCTCAGCTGCTTCATAAGCTTCCTTAAAGTCTAAATCATCTGCATACATGTCCTTAATATCATCAAAGCCTAACATCCAGACTTTGAATTCTTGCATCAGCAAACACTTCCTGCTCAAAGCATCAGCAACTTTGTTAGCAGTACCAGAAATATGTTTTATCACAAAAGTGAAATTTTGCATGTATTCAACCCATTTAACATGCCTCTGATTCAACTTTTCCTGTTGAGTCACAAATTGTAATGCATGGTTATCACTATATAAAACAAATTCTTTTGGGATCAAATAGTGCCTCCATTTTTTCAATGCCTTTATAATGGCATAGAATTCTTTATCATATGTGGAGTACTTTTCTTTTAGCTCATTCAGCTTCTCGCTGAAATATGCAATCGGCCTGTCCTCCCGACTCAAGACCGCTCCTATGGCAAATTCGCTTGCATCACATTTCACCTGAAATGTTTTCTGAAAATCTGGCAACACCAAAATTGGTTGCTCTGTAATCTTTCGTTTCAATAATTTGAAACTCTTCTCAGCCTCTTCCGTCAAGTGAAAAGATTTATGTCTTTTCTTCACTGTATCCATCATTTCTGCGCTAATTCCACTGAAATTCCTGATGAATTTTCGGTAGAAACTAGCTAGTCCATGAAAACTCCTCACCTCAAATACGTTCCTCGATGATGGCCAATTCTTGATTACCTCCACCTTATTTGGATCCATCCTCAACTCATTTGAAGAAATAACAAACCCTAAATAAATGAGTTATGTCTTCATGAATGAGGACTTCTTCATGTTTATCAGCAGCTTCTCTTGCTGTAATTTCTTCATCACAGTAGCCAAATGCTTCAAATGTTCATCCTTTGTCTTGCTGAAAACCAATATGTCATCCAGATACACGATGACAAATTTCCCGATGAAATCCTTCAGGACTTCATTCATCAACCTCATAAAGGTACTTGGTTCATTCGTCAAGCCAAACGGCATGACAAGCCATTCATACAAACCTTTGTTTTTCTTGAATGTTGTTTTCCACTCGTCACCTTCTCTCATACGAATCTGATGATACCCACTCTTCAAATCTACCTTTGAAAAAAAATTTGCTCCACTTAAGCAATCCATCAGATCATCCATTCTTGGCAATGGGAATCTATACCTGATAGTTATCTTGTTGATGGCTCTTGAATCAGTGCACATCCTCCAGCCTCTGTCTTTCTTCGAACTAAGTACTGTTGGAACAACACACAGACTCAAGCTTTCCCTAATCAAACCTTTGTCCAACAACTCTTGGACCTGTCTTTTAACCTCTTCATTCTCCTGCGGCGTTAATCTATACGCGGCTTTGTTTGGCAAACTAGCTCCTGGTATGAGGTCTATATGGTGAGTCACGCTCCTCATTGGTGGTAATGAACGAGGTAATTCGTCCACTACAATATCAGCGAACTCTTCCAGCAGTTCCTGAACTTCTTCTGGTAAATCATCCACTCTTGTGCTAGTCAGAACAATTCTCAGCTTTCTGACCACAAAGAATTGTGGATCCTCCTTCTTCTTAACTTCTGTAAGAAGTTCCTTCCCACTCATGAGAAGTACTCTGTTTCTTACTTCCGGCTTCACCCCTTTATCTTCAATTGGACACAACATATGAGTCCTCCCATTCTTCTTCAGGGTATAGGTGTTCATCCTCCCATCATGAATTACATTTCTATCATATTGCCATGGTCTGCCCAGCAATAAATGACAGACATCCATAGGAATAACATCATATAAAATTTTATCATTATATCCTCCTATCTTTATGTCAACTAAGCACTGTTTAGTGACATTTACCTGATGTCCCTTCTGTAGCCATGAAACTTTGTATGGGTTTTGATGATCAGTTGTCTCCAGCTCCATCTTTTCCACCATCTCGGTTGAAACGAGATTATCTATGCTTCCACTATCCACGATGACTTTGCACACTCTGTCCTTGGTCTTGCAAGCAGTCCTAAAAAGATTGTTCCTCTGCGCTGAGTTCTCCATCTCCGTCTATGGCGTCAAAAGAACTTTCCGCATCACTAGCGATCTTCCTCCTTCAGCGTACTCTATCTCAACATCTCGCCTCTATGCCTTGGAGATGTGAGTCTCTCCAGTTTCTTTCTTTTTCTCTGGACACTCAAACAACCTGTGCCCATTCTTTCCACACGCGAAGCATGTAATTACTCCACCTCTTCCTCTTCCTCTACCTCTGGTACGAGGAAACCTATCATTATCAGCATATCCCCCTCTTTGCTCAATTTGTTGTCCTCGCTGCACATATGGCCTTCTCTGTGAGGTTCCACCTCTTTCAACCTTTCCCTGAGGTTTCTTCCATTCCTCCTTGGGCTTCTGATATTTATCTTGGGCAACTGATTTTCCTTTGGGATGACTTATGCCTCTACCCCTTTGACTTTGTTTACGGCTCAACTTCTCCTCAGCTTTCAAAGCCAATTGGTAAGCATCCTCCACAGTTCGAATGGTCGCCAAATTTAATTCATCCTGAATTTCATACCTCAGGCCATTCATATACCTGGCTACCTTTTCGTCATTGCTTTCGCGATGACCTGCTCTGATATTCAACCTGTAAAATTCCTCAGTATACTCCTTCACTGTCATTAGCTTCTATCTCAGGTTTTGCATCCTCCTGAACATAGAAATTTGATAGTCTCTGGGAATGAATTTCTCCTTCATCTTTGCAATCATCCTGTCCCAGCTATTTATCTTCTGCTTGCCTTGACAACGCCTGTCAGCTTGCAGTTCATCCCACCACAAGGCTGCATGTCCTTTTAATATTGTGACAGCATGTCTGACCTTCTTATCATCTTCGATATCTTCATAATCGAAGTAAGTGTCAAGAGCTCTAATCCAGTCTAATAGCTCTTCTGCATCCAGACTCCCTTCATAAGCTGGAATGTCCATCTTTGTTTTTGAACTCATCCGAGCGATAGCCTTAATTAAACGCTCATTGGCTGCATCTTCCGCTGGAATTTCTTCTTCTTCACGTCCAGCATCACCTTCATCCTCAGATTCACTGATATCTCCCGCATCAGTGTTTCGCCTTTGTCTTATCTCCATGTCCTCCATTCTGGCATGAAGATTTCGCATTCCTCTTTCCACGTCTGGATTCTGTACCTGCCTACCTCTGTCTCTGGACAATTCCCTTTGTCTGGACAGTTCCCTTTCCTCTTCTGGATCGGGTGATTGTCTACCTCTTCTCCTTGGCGGCATGGTGAATTCTCCTTTTCCTCTGCTACACAAAGCAAATAAACTTTTCTATGCTCTGATACCACTTGACGCAGACTGCTCTTCGCCCAGGGCACGTCCGCTCTCACAGGACATTCTTCTCTCGGCCCGAAGAACTCAAAGGTCCTTCTATTTCCCTATCGGGAAATCTGCACCCACAACAATCTTCCTCCGAGGTCTCCCCTTTACTACTGGGAGATCAACTAAACCCCGTTGTCTCGTGAGTTCGTGACTCAAGCCTTCAAATTTTCCTTCCAAATCTTGCGATATCCGACCTAGCGATACGGGTATAACTCCTTCCACATGCAACCGTGGGCTAGGCTTAATGTTAGCACCTCTCGCGACTTCGCGACCTCGCAACCTCGCAACCTCGCCGGTTGAACCGTCGAGTTTTCACTCCCTATTCCGCGAGTCCCCGATATGCACGGTCCCACCTTAGGCTCTACCACACGTCCACAAGAATATCGGCTCCTCGGCACTTCGCCACTCAGCGTTCACACGAGTCTCGGCTCCTCGGCACTTCACGACTCGTGAATCCCTTGTGACACCTGTATTCCACTCGCGCTCCTCTATGGCCCACACTGCTCTCCATCTATCAAGGTATCGCCTCCTCGCAACCTCGCGATCCTCGTGACCAAATTCTCGAACCTTTTCTTGCGAGGTCCCGAGATATGATCCCTCGCGCAGATCCAACGGTCCTCCTGTGTTCCGGATCCAACGGTTGTCCTTCTCTCGCTACCTCGCGTCCTCGCGGCTTTGAGTAGCCAATGTTTAGACTCTCAACCTGCGAACTCCTGAGTTCGCGAGATCCCTTGATCTCTCGCCACCTGTCCTCCTCAGATGGACGACTACGATCTTTTCGCTCCTTCGTCGCCTCGCGACTTTGCACACCCAATACTTGGGCCTTTACCCTGCGAACTCCCAAGTTCGCGAGATCTCTTGATCTCTTGCCACCTATCCCCTCAGATGGACGACTACCAATCTCTCGCCGCTTCGCGTCCTCGCGCCTCGCGACTTTGAATACCCAATTCTTGGACTTTCACCCTGCGAACTCCCGAGTTCGCGAGATCCCTCGATCGCTCACCACATGTCCTCCTCAGAGGGAAGGCTACAATCTTTTCGCCACTTCGTCGCCTCGCGTCCTTGCGCCTCGCGACTTTGAACACCCAATACTTGGGCTTTCACTCTGCGAAACCCCAAGTTCGCGAGATCACCGATCTCTGCCACCTGTCCTCCTCAGATGGATGCCTCTCAACCCTCTCGCCACTTCAAACCCTTTGGAATATTCTCGCCGTAACCTCCTTGTATCTCTACAAAATCTAAGGGTCCTTGGAATCTCACGAAATCTCTTCAAGAGATTTTGATCGTCCATTTTTTTTCCTTGTATAACCCACGAGGTGAAAAAAGGTATCTCTCTACGAGATTCCTTCGCTGCTTCGCCAACCTGCGACGTTCTCTCCGACTTCAAGTTACACTTGACTGCGCTGATCTTCAGCGACTCAGAGGCCTATCCTTCCTGAGCTTTTCCAAATTTCTTCGACCTCAAGGAGGTTCTTTGCACGCACTCCTTGCAGAAAACTTGAGAACACTTCAGCTATTCGAGCTTCCTTTGACTTTGCGTATGCCCGTAGCAGCAGCAGTCCTTCAATACTTCTGCTCAGTTTCACGACTGAGGCTTTCTTCCTTAGCCTACGCACTCCCTGCACGGCCCTAACAAACCCTCTTTCGCTTCTGAGCGAATTGAGAATAAGAGCTTAACTCCCGAGTCTTTTGTCAACGCACTCCTTACGGACGACTTCAACTGCACTCCTTGCAGGAATCCTTGCTCAAAGGAGAAACAATCGTAACTCACTTCACTTCCTCTCAGATTTCGATCTTAACCCACGAAATCATACACACAGCATAATAACAAATGCATAACAGGAAGTAATATTCATAAGCAGAGCATTCAACACACATACACAGAGAATAACGCAACATCCATGAATCTGAATCAATCTCTTCTATTAATTCAAGATCTATACATGGGTGTTCTTCTACAACTCTCTGCTATTCTCCTATGCTCTAGACTCTTCTTTCTCCTGGTGTTCTCTCTTTCTAATGTTACAATGATACAAATGAGGGTGTCTATATCCGTTTTCCCTCCTGGACTCTAAAACTGTCTAATCTAAGAATTCAATTTTATCTACCTGCAACTACTACTATAAATGCCTCTGTCTATCTCAGACGAGAGCGTATGGCTCGAGGTCTGAGTACATTTTTACCAAGGTGCCTAAATTAAATGATCTCATTTATATTCAGTGCATCAACTTCAAGAGAAAATTTAAAAATTCAAAAGCTTGCGCTGGACGTCTTCCAGTTGGCTTCTGCTTCCACGTTGGTTTTACTTGTCGTGATGGATGCTCCTGCATCAACATTGTTCTGATTTCCATGGAGACCATCTAGTTGGATAAGTGATGACTGTGCTCGTGATTTGATCATGAGATAGCCTGTGTGGCTATGATGATGCTACCGGTTGAATGGTGTGTTTGAGCTCAGGACCATTTCCTTTAATACCTCCCTAGCTAGGAGGGAGTGTTGATATTATGGTATCCGCGGGAGGTATTAACCTCCGCATGTAAACTTTGATGAGACTAGAATATTTCGGAAGCAAGAGAAACCCTAAAACGTTGGATAATAACTCTAGGAGACAAGTAGGCTCAAGAGAATATTTAATATTGAGTTATTAGCTTCTAGAAAGAGAAGTCAACCCAGTCAAGTGAGATAGAATAGTATAAATAGAGGGTGCTAGAGCTCATTTGTGCTCTATGATGATTTTTTACTTTACAATGATAGAGACAAGAAGCAAGACACGAGACTGCAATTGCGAAGAAACACAAAACTCTCCAGTAATAAAATTTAAATATGCACCTCAAACAAGATAGATTGATATAAAAATATTGAAAATGACATTCTTTAACATACTATGTATTTCCTACCAGCCTAGCAACCCACTACCAACAATAAATGCACAAAACAAATTTACGATACACTAAAATTTTCACATATATATAAATTGAAACTATAATATAACCCAATTTCATTATAAATGATATATTTAACTTTTTAATAATATATTTAACTTTTGACTAGACACAAATAGAAGAATATGTGCAAATAGATTGTAGGGTTGCAAAGTTGATGATGTTGATTTAAACTCAATCGACCATGCTCATAACTCAAATATGTAAATAAGATTAATTGTGGTTCTTTCTCTATATCTTCTTATAAAATCAAAATGTCTCCTGAAAAACTTTCTCATGTACTTCAAACTCCTAAAAAAATTAAAATTAAAATTAAGTAAAGATCAAATGTGGTTCTTCTCCATCTTCTTATAAAATCAAAATGCCCCAAATTTTTTCTCATATACTTCAAGCTCCTAAAAAAAATTCCCATTACAAAAAACCTCCTATTTCTATTTCTCTCCACATTTCCAAAAAAAACCACCCCTTCATACCATTTCATCCTTTTATATAATTCAATTTATATAAAATAACCATCCCCTTCATACCAATTCATCATTTTATATAATTCAATTTATATAAAATAAAAATATATGATTTTATATGAAATGGGACTTCATTCCTCTCCTCATATCTCCACTGAAAGCATTATGATCACCATATATGATTACGATCCACATATAGTTTCTACTACGTAGCATCTCTTCTTTAAAGTCAAAGTAGGATATTTAATAAACACATCAGCCACTCCTTTATATATATATCAATGTTCACGGACACAGTTAGTCAACCACACTTATCTCTGTATGATGTATACGGTTATTGTATTTTAATGCCTAGTGACTTAGTATATATATATACTAAACATAAAATACAACCAATGTAAATCTCGACATAGTTAGTCAACCGCACTTATCTATATATATAATGTATACGGTTATTATATTTTAATGCCTAGTGACTTAGTATTTTATATATAATGTACGGCAGGTTATATATATAACCAATGTAAATCTCTTATATATATAAAGGATTAATATATATATATATATATATATATATATATATATATATATATATATATATATAAATAAAAGTCACTATAATTAATTAATTATTGACATACTTGTTTCACTGTTTATTGATTAAATTATAATTATTTACATAGTTCTTTCAATGTTTATTTATTATATTGTAATGTTTAGTGATTTGGTTAGTTTTTTTTAAGAAATAAAATAATAATTTCTACATCATATCATATTTATTATTAATATTTTTTTAAAGATAATAAAATCTATCATACTTTAATTATTAATAAATAGGAATGGTTGTAATAATAAAGATAATAATAATAATCATCATCATAAATATGAATCATTATTTAAATGATCAATGAATATATATGTCCAACATACTTAAATTATTTTAATATAAAATAATGTATTTTTAATTATTAATAAATAGGAATGGTTGTAAATACATATATATTATTTTAGTATAAAATAATATATTTTTAAGTTTTGAAAATAATTATAACAAATCAATTCTAATCATAATGTATAATATGTAATTAAGGATTGTAAAATTGATCACTAATTTAATAATAAGTACTTACGAATTAAAATGTACGGAATATATATAGTTGAGAGGTAATTAGAATGTAGGGAATATATGTAGTTGAGAGGAATGATTGTTATTCTCCTTACCTAGGTTAAATTCTATAAGTGACATGTTGATATTTTAATGAGTATATTATTATAATGATAATGGGCCTTGTAATGATACCATTGAAATGAGGGGAAGTATGCATTCCTTCATTCATTATAATTATTAATGTTATTTAATTAAGTAGAATATATGTGTGTGTGTGTGTGTTTCAGAATTAAACAAATATATCTCATAAATGCATACACTATATACTTTAATTATCTTAAAATTATTATATATATTTTATTATCTAATACTAATATAAGAAAGAATTCATTTTAGCATACTATATAGAGTAATTATAAATCTAAATGTAAATACATATAATCAACTATGAAGATCTATGTACGTACAAATTCTTCTCCTAACCTCCCCTAATCTCGAAGGAATTTTGTCAAAAGTTATAGTTTCATTTGAATGATCAGAACTTTGACCACAAAACATTTCCCTTAAATGTTTTGATTCATTTTAAGATGGTCGAGATCATTAGAATGTTGAGAAAAATGACTAGATCAAGATGAAACTTTACCTAGCCAGGAAAAAATAAACCCATTGAAAAGGTTGAGTTTGTCTAATTAATTCACTCCCATACAAGCTACCTTGACATGCAATACTTGCCTCCAATGGCCTACATTTTTATGATCACACCATAGTCACTATAACATTTACCTATCCTATGCATTAATTTCATGACTTTATACAACTTTTCTTTCCATGGCATAAATCCCCTGTTGAGTGGAGCTAAAAGTAGGGAGGATCCCATTACATCCTCATTTCCTACGATAGGTATCCTAGTGATCGACAATGTCTATCTAAGGAAAATGAACTTTCTTACCCGCTACCATGATCACAAGGTATGGGAGGATATATGGTGGGGATTATATCCATCCCTTTAAAAGTTTATATCCTTATATGATCTAGAATGATCAGTTGTAGAATCCTACCCATTTACATCCAAAATTACATGTCAAATTGTGTTCATAAGAATAATCATTTGGGAAAAGTTCTTGTATCCTACATGACACACTTCCAAAGAAAAAATCAAGCATCATACCACATGATAAAGAAAACATAACAACCTTTCTTGTTATTGATCATAGTACTTAGTTTCACTACCATTAGACTCCCACAAGGTCAACAATGTGTAGGTTCATTTACAATACATGTAAGAAAAAACATCCTAAACACATTCCTATTGGGACCATATACATATCAATTGGTAAGATCATGTATAGATCTAAACCATATACATCTACCTCATGGTAATCATGTATGCATAAATATGGAATTGGAACCTCAACAGTAACATTGTATTGCAACATATATTATTACATGCATTAACAAATCACAATATTACGTCGCATAATCATATATCCAAAATGATCACACATAGAACTATACTAGCTCATAAGTACAAAAGGGTTTAGTCAACCCCTATTCAATAATTGGTTGACTTGAACCATAAAAAAATAGAAGCTAGAACATTGTCCACATTAATAACATATAGGAAAAGTCTCAATCCATTAAGTACATTAATATGCATTGTTATTGCATCTAACCATGTTTACTAAGCAACTAGGAACTAATTTCTTTTATAATATTAAATTAACATCTCTCTCAATGCACCTCATAGCATATATTGTTTTTGGTTCTCCACCTCCTTATAAACGAGGTCAACTTACTTTGTCTCAAAAAAATGGACTTGCTTTCCCAATGCCATGATCACAAGGTATTTGAAGATATATGGTAACAATTATCTCCACCCCTCTGGACATTTGTACACCTATATGGTCTAGAATGACTAATTGTAGAACCTTACCCATTTACATCCAAACTAACATGTCAAGTTGTGTCCAAAAGAATAATCACTTAAACACATTTCTTATATCTTTCATGACACACTTGTTAAGAAAAAATCAAACATTATATCACATGATAAATAAAATCTAATAGTGTTTCTCGTTAATGATCATAGTACTTGGTTTCACTTCCATTAGACTCCCACAAAGTCAACAATTTGTAGATATGTTCACCAATACATGTAAGTAAAAACATCTTAACCACATTCCTACTAGGATCATGTACATCTCAACTAGTAAAATCATGTATAGATCTAAAACATATACATCTATCTCATAGTAAACATATATGCATAAATATACTCATAGAAAGCATGTATGCATAAATATGGAATTGTAACCTGATATTAACATCATATTGCAATATATATTATTACATGTATTAACAAATCATGATCTCTGATCTAGGAGCTTGATGGGGCTCGAAAAGGCCTAAAAATCAAAGTTCTCAGAATGGCTTCAAAACGGACCTGTGCGTAGGGCTCATCGATACAAACCCAACACAACTTGAACGAGTTCAAATGGACATTGTATGCTCCTGATATGACGATCTGTTCATTTTTCCAAACAGACAAAACAAATGATGATTGTACAGTCCGTACAGTGCCACGTGGCAGTTGACTGTACAGGTCATATGACCGTACAAATGACGTGGCAGGCATAGTTGGCGATGATGTGGTAGAGTCCCTATAGCTAACGTGGAAGGATTACTGGGTGTACAGACTAATGACGTGGTAGGTACAAGTGGACCAATCAAGAAGTGACATGTGTCACCACTGCAAGGGTGAAACATGGCACGTCCATACGGAGACACATGGAAGACAGTGACTAGGCAAGTGGTCAGTGACAGTGAAGACAACTGAACCAATGAGCATTTGACGCATGGCAGATTATGTGGGTGAGTGGTGAGGTGCCACGTGGCCCAGACATGGGCTGCCACATGGCACCCCTGCATTGGTCATATTATTTGGTAAAATTTTGGGAGTTCACCGGATTTGAACCTCGGACCTCTCGTATGGGCTAGTGATTTGGT
Source organism: Picea engelmannii (assembly GCA_009831015.1). Classification (NCBI taxonomy): domain Eukaryota; kingdom Viridiplantae; phylum Streptophyta; class Pinopsida; order Pinales; family Pinaceae; genus Picea; species Picea engelmannii. Next base: position 1,266,711 of record ML776620.1, on the reverse strand, counting down.
AGGGCAGGCTAGCCAACCCGCCATCGTTGGTTCTTGAAATGTTAAATGGTAATTTTTTATTTAAAGTGTTGAATGTGGTAAATCAGTGGAGGAAAGGGTTGGGGCTAGGCCCTATCCCTCGGTCGCACCACTACACATGACCATTGTAAGTGACTTGCTCCATAACTTTGGCACATGGATATGGGATCTAGCCCACGAGTTTTGGTACTCCCCACACCTATTACCATATGACCCAGTGTAAACGGTTGGTGCGCAGTATGTGGCATAGCCCCCGGGTGTATACATGTTCCCTCCATAAACGAATATCGCTGATTTTGTTGGGTTAGCCCAGGTCGGGCGGGCTAGCCCGTCGAACAAGGGCTACATCTGTGTTGGTGTGTGGATCTAAGCTCGTGGGCACATAGCCACCTGCAAGCAACTAGGAGCCGAGGTACAGGGGGGCAATGCACCCAGTTTTAGCCCGAGGCCACGTGCAGGTGTCTCCATATGACCAGGGGTGCGAGAAAAAGGGGTTGCACCCTATTCATATGAAAAAGTGGGTTTATTAACCTTATAATAGTGATTTTTAATGTTTTGTTAGCAGATTTGATGGATTTTATCCATTTTTTAGGGATCTTGGGCCCTTTTTAAGGCCAGATCTTGGGGGGAAGTTGGGAGATGGTAACCAAATTCAGATCTATATAAACTAGGTCTTCTTGAGGCCATGAGAGGGGATTCAAAGCAGAGTTATGCTGAAGATTTTCCAAGCCAAAGACATTTTTATGCAGGGAAGTTGTTGAGGAGAACACCCTTGTGGGTCATTTCTGGGATCTCCGGTCATCTAATTTCAATGTCATTTCTTTTGTTGGGTTCTTGAGATCTGGTAGAACAAGACCATATCAATTTTGTAACCTTTTGGCACTGCTGAGATGTACTTATTGAGCTTTGAAAATAAATAAGAAAGCCTCACCCACTGGGACAAAGGCCCAGAGACGTAGGCGAGATTGTCGAACTTGGTTATCACATTGGTGTTATGGTTTGTTGTTTTTTATGCTTTATTTCATATATGCATATATGTATATGGCTATTATGATTCTTATATACTTCTTCCTCTTTCATTAAGCTTCCTAAATTGGTTAATAAACACATGCATAATAAAACAACCATAATCGTGTAAAAGATATTTTCGGATCAATCTCACACCCTATAATTATATATTCAAGATGACCACACATTGGACTATACTAATTCATAAGTACAGACAGATTAAGTTAACCCCTACTCAACACGTAGTTCACTCAAACCAAACTAGACCACTGTCCACATTAATAATACATAGAAAAGTCTCAATCCATTAAGTACATCAATATGTATATTCATTACATCTAACAATGCTTAGTAAGCAATTAACAAATAATTTGTTTTTATCTAAATTCAAATTTCCATCAAATGCACCTCATAACATATATTGTTTTTGGTTCTTCACTTCCATATAAACAAGGTCAATTGACTCTATCTTAAGAAATATTATTGGAACTAGATACCAAACATAGGGCTTTGGGAAGCAAAGAAGTTAGAGATTAATGGGTGGGGGCACTACAAAGTGTGATTAATATATGAAGACCTACTTGTTTGAGTAGTAAAAACTATGATAAAAAAAAATTAGAAAATTAATCGTTCTTTTATAAATGTTATTTTTTTGTGTGACATATTAGTGATGATATTCCAAGCCATTATACACATTAAGATAACAGTTCCTTGAATCAAGCATATTTCCTTAAAGAAAGATCTAGGATGAGATAATATTACTGGAACTATTTTTTGTGATGAAATAGATACCAAACATATTACTGGAACTAATACCAAACATAGGGCTTTGATAAGCAAAGTAGTATTTCTTTTGTGATGAAATATTCTATTATCTCATCTTAAAATCGAACTATTTTTTGTGTGGCTTGGAATACTAGGATGAGATAATACCTTAAAATAATGGTTTCCATACTGTTGAGGTATTATCTCATCCTAGATCGAACTAATAAGCAAGATCTTACTTAAAATGAATTGAGCATCCTAGATCGAACTAATAAGCAAGATCTTACTTAAAACGAATTGAGTTGTTAAATTAACTGTGTACCATAGCATCACTCTCTTCCATGAGTAACATCTCCACCCCCACCCACGAGATATTGTTTATTAGTTCGATTTCAAGTAATAAATCTTTAATTAGATATTTGTGAGTTTAAAATAATTGATATATATATATATATATATATATATATATATATATATATATATATATATAAAAGTAGACTTTATTTATTATTATTTATTTTTATTTTAATGTAACGTTATCTAATGTAACATCCCATGACAACATCTCCCCATACCAAACTATAAAGAGATGCAATTAAGACATTACTACAAAGTTTTGTTATGTGTTGGACTCGAATGAACTACATGATCTAGTTCCAAATAACCAGAAATCTTTTGGTGATCCGAAGATATTGAACACGAACTACACATCATTATAACTAACATTGTGTTATGACTCAAATTTTGACCATAAATCTATCTTAAATGTGGATTTATAGATATATTATTATATAAATATATACATACATAATTATTTAATTAAGTAAACTTTATTTTTTATTATTATTATTTTTTTTTAATATAACTTTATCTAATGTAACATCCCATGACAACAGCTCCCCATACCAAACTATAAAGAAATACAGTTAAAACATTAATGCAGAGTTTTGTTATTCCTGGTGTTAAACTAGAATAAACTACATGATCTAGTCTCGAACAACCAGAAATCTTAAATCTTTTGTGATCCGAAGATGTTGAAAACGAACTGCACATCATTATAACTAACATTGTGTTATGACTCAAATTTTGACTTAAGGATTCATTATAACTAACATTGTGTTATGACTTAAATTTTGATTTAGGAGATCCAATCCCTAAACTAGTTTAGCGGATCTAGCTTCATCATAAGTTCAAGCTAAGGTCAAGATATCCGTAGGCCATAGTTATTTTATTTATATATATTCATTTTTCTTTGTAGAAGATCGATTATAGAAGCTTATTAACCCTTTTATAAAATTCTATATTATTTATGTAATTGAATATTTTTTTTTTTTGGCACATCTATAAAGATGTGCCAAACGTAAATCTTAGAATTCCGAAAAGGATACAAGAATACAGGTTAAATTCTAATAGCTAACCGAGCATCGTTTAGTTGTGAACATATCTAGAAATTTTGTAATTATAATCTAATCAAATTCCCGAACAAGTACTCATTACTACCCGTACAATGCTTTATTACAACAGTTCTGGTATTTACGATTTTTAAATAGATTGATATGAAGAACAGAGAAACACATTCTGATTGTCATCAATTATGCAAACTAACTAAGTTACTTCGCCGAATGTTATGTTAATCTTCACAAAACTTGCTCATCAACTGAAAGACTCACTGAATGCCTCCCTACCAATGCAATGGGTATTCTTCTTCTCCTCTGCCCTCGAGCCGCAACAAAGCTATACAAATTCAAGGCTATGAACTTTCTACTCGCAAATGAGAGGATCTCACCAATGAACACACTACAATGTCCAATTCTTAAGAATAATACTCAAATTTCTACGGTCATTACAATAATCGTCCAACAATAGGGTAGAATCTCCCTCTCTCATCCTCATCCCTTTAATTTTATAGATAAAATCCATTTTGACACACAACCTCATGGGTAATTAGCTAAATTAAAATTTAACTTATGTGTATTATTCACCCTTTTATTTTATAGATAAAATTCATTTTGACACACAACCCCATGCATAATTAGCTAAATTAGAATTTAACTTATGTGTTTTATTCACCCATTGACATGTCAATCTCATGCAAGTTGCACCTAAAATTATTCTTTTTTATTTTTATTTAAAAATCAATTTCTCTCACCCACTTTTTATTCCCCTAAATTTACTCCTAAGTGTTCTCTAGATTGTCATGAAATGAGAGACACTTTCATGCTAAACCTAACAGAAGAGAAGAAGAAATTAATCAAGAATGTAAATGACACATCAATCACACAATACACCGAGATATTACCCAGAAAATCCTTAATTGAAAAAACTAGCATTCCTTGAGCATTCTGCTCTCTTCTTGTCTTATTAAATCTGAATAAAAGGTTACATGTCTAACATTGGTCCACACCTAAGACGCAATCAACATCATACCCTATTTCCTGCGCAAGAACAACCTTGTAGCCAATTTGACTTAGTACATCTACATGAACAACAACTTACGATTACACATGCATTTGTTAAGTTTTATGATGATTAACTCATGCATGTGGTTTATTTCAATTTTTATTTAATATTAACTGAACCATAACCTATATGGAACTTCACTACTTATCCTAAAAAGACTTCATTGAATGTTGAGCTAATGTTGACTTGTGAATTAGCTTCAACATTTAAACTTCTCAAAATTTAGAAACAAAAAATATAAAGAAAGTAATGTAACAAACCAATAATACTTTAAATATGTTAATGCAAATTGAAATTTTGAAGTGAGAATTGATAGGAGATGGATCTCTAACTAGTTATTGTTACTTATGTTGCACCTCACTTTTTAAACAAAGTGATGTAACAAACCAATGATACTTTAGATATGTTAATGCAAACTGAAGTTTTGAAATGATCCTTTAAATATGTTAATGCAAACTGAAGTTTTGAAGTGAGAATTGATAAAAGATGAGTCTCTAACTAGTTATTGTTACTTATGTTGCACCTCACTTTTCAGTAGAATTAATTTTTGATAATTTGTTAAAGATACTTCATTATTGGTAACTCTCATTATATTTCCTTTTGTCTACTTGAAACATAGACACCTTTACACACCCCACCATCATTACAATATTATAAAAAATCTATCTAAAATATTAATATTAATATATTTACATAAAAATACATTTGAAGATGTTACAACCCTTTGATACTCCACCATCTCCATACCAAATAAAAATTCCTTTAACATATATCTCTAAAGACCTTGAGCTACCAAATATCTCTAAAGACCCCAATGAGCTACCCATGCCAAAAAGTGAAGCTACATGAACACTCGTAATATTTTTAATATAAACTTTGCTAATTTTAAACAAACTTTATTTTTCCTTAAATATAAAAGGAAAAAAGTATATGAAAGGTAGTAACAATCTATTAAAAGTGATAATTCAAAATATAAACTTTGCTTATTTTAAACCAACTTTATTAAGGTAGGAACAATCTACTAAAAGTGATAATTTAAAATATAAACTTTGCTTATTTTAAACCAACTTTATTAAGTACTAACAATCTAATAAAAGTGATAATAATTTATAATTTAAAAGGAAAAAATGATTTTTGAAATAAAAATTTAAAAAAATGATTTAAAAATATTTTAAAAATCATAATATATATATATATATATGAAAGAGAAATGAATACTTCAAATTATGAGGTTGCCCAAAAGGTTTCCTAGAAGTGGAGTAAGGGGGATTAAACTCCACTGGGAAGGGAAAGGATAGGTTGAGAGCCTAGGAATGAGCTAAGCTAGAGAGCTTAATCCCAAAAGAATATTATATTATTATTCATAAAAACTAAGGTATTGACATAACCTATGTTATTTTAAGTTCTTATGGAAAATGAACGAATTACAAGTGGAACCCTTGAAGTTTTATGAAGATAAGTGTCTAGGAGGGGACATGCAGATATATTGGGTAACTTAGTGTATTTTAGGAGGAATCTCGTCATTTTGGAAGAGGGGGGAGACTCTTACACTCCATCGTTCTACGATATTCATGGAGGGCTCTTCTCATCATTCAGGGGAGGAGGGTAACCTTCGTTTATTACCAGGGGATTCCAGTTACCATTCACGATTCATCTTTCACCATTGAGGCATTCCACCATTCCATCATTTCTGGCCTCTCCATCTTACATGCACTCCTTCAGATATACCCCGTACCCTTCTTGTTACAAAAAACACACATGTACCTTACCTGAAGGATGTTATTGCCATCACATGTACCTGTACTTGGTTGACTTAAGCGTTGGACTGAAGAAGCGAGTTTTCATGCCCGTGGGATTGAAGAAGAGGGTTGTCAGGCCCGTGGGATTGAAGAGGCGGGTTGCCATGTCCGTGAGAAACTCTCTTCAGGTGAGAGAATTATTGGGAATTGATTTCTTGAGGGAGCCCAGCTGCAACTACAGTGCTCTGAGATTTCCTATCCAACCTGTTGCTAAAGCCCTGGAAGGGAAGTGGGGTAGTCAAAGGACTGTTGAGTAGAGAAAGGGAACACTTCTTGGGCTGAGACAAACATTTGGGGAATGAGAGACTCTAGGTTGTTAGTTTGAGTTGGCACCTGACGGAGTTGTTCCTGTTGTTTGAGATACATCAACATGGCTAGGAATCCCTTTATCCAGGGGGAGTTTAGTCCCAGCTCGAGGGTGACCCACTGCTGAGATTACGAGCAATGTGGTCTATGGCTGGGAAGCTGGGAGAAACATGGAAGGTTTGCATGCAGTTGGTGGTCTTCTTATCAAATATAAGTGTACCCATTGAGCAGATCTTGATAAAGATTATATGCCTTATGAGTTGGGTGGGATATGACCTTGCCATTGGTGATCTCAAGATCCATCTTAACTCTGAATTTATCAGGGCAAAGACATATTAAATCTCTCCATGCGCAAACCTTTAACCTTATCTCAAGTTTTACACTCTAAAAAAGCTTTGGACCTAGAGAGATTTGATCCCTCTAAAGACTTGATAGATCTGGAGTTTAGATGGATCTTGATTGGTTATAATAATATATCGACTATATAAATTAACATGAATATCTAATACTCATATTAAATTGATATATATTATATATTAATTTGATTATAATAGTACATGAACTATATAAATTAATATAATTGTATTAGAAATTAATATGATTATAATTGTATCTTAAGTATATAAATTAATATATATAATAATAATAATAATAATAATAATAATCTATTTTTAAGGTCACAACCAAGCTAGCACACCAAATTGGTGTATGAGACCCCCTTGCTTGTGGGACAAGGGACCCACTTTCGATGAAGGTATACATACCCTACCCCCCTCTGGATTTGAACATGTGACCTCTTAAGATGAAACACATGTTCTTAACCATTAGGCCCACTCAGGCTATATATATATATATATACACTTAATTTCATTGTGCTAGATAATACTATAATAATAAATTAATATGATTGTAGTTATATGTTAAGTATATAAATTAATATGTTATATGATGATAGGATAACTATACAAGTTGTTATGTTAAATTAATGTGTATTCAAGTAAAATGTTGTAATAATCAATTTAAAAATATATATATTTACTCTCAAATTTTCATTTATGAATACAAATTTTAGATGACTTTTAACTTTAAATACATCAATTATTTGCACACATTAATATTAACTTTAAATACATCAATTATTTGCACACATTAATATTAGTTGATTTTTATATTAAATATTGCATTCCTCACTTGGAAATAATGGAGTAAGCGCCAGTTGTAAGCCCCAGTTATAAGCACCAATTATAAGCTTCAGTTGTGAGAGTCAGTTGTAGGTGTGTTAAGAGTCAGTTCTTAGTTAAGAGTCTAGTTGTCTTTGGTTTGCATGTAACCGACTCGGTCGAGTCTTTTCCTATATAAGTATGTAATCTGTCTTCATTGAATAATAGAGAAGTGAGCATAGCATCACCGTGTTGTTTGTTTTACATATTTTATCTTGGTATCAGAGCGAGATTGAGGATTCAAGAGATCCATCTCTCTGAGTCTAAGATCTCAAATTAAATTTGAGTAGGAGCGTCAAGCGCTCCCCATGCAGCGTGAGAGGAGCGTTGAGCTCTCTCAAACTTATGTATTTAAAACAATCGGAGGCCAAGCGCTCCCTTGGTTCGCGTCCAGAAGTGCTAGTGCACTTGCACCAGCGCACCCACTCTCGCTCAGCATTATAGTGCTCCCCCCTCATCTCTCCGGAAGTGCCAGCACTCCACTTGCGGAGTTAAAGAAGCGTCCGACCAATTTTTCTTTGTGGAAACCGTGAAGTCGTGAGAACTGAATTAGTCATGGATGATTTTAGGGGCTAAATTTCGCTCTTGGGCTAATTTTCCATGGTTTTTCCAAAAACGAGATTTGCTATTTTAAAAATGATTTGCCCAAATTCTATAGGATAAAATTATTTTACTTTAAAAATCGCCAAAATTTTATAAAAACTATATAAAATCCTTAGAAATTTGAATATTTTTACAAAAATATTGCCAAACATTTATAGTTGGCATATGAAGGATTAGTAAGATTCGCCAAGGTTTCTACATTTTAAAATAAATTT
>ML776620.1:1229740-1258267 GCA_009831015.1 Picea engelmannii | reverse complement strand
CTTTATTTATTATTATTTTAATGTAACATTATCTAATGTAACATCCCAAACTATAAAAAGATGCAATTAAGACATTACTGCAGAGTTTTGTTATTGCAACTATATGATCTAGTCCCTAACAACTAAAAATCTTTTGGTGATCTGAAGATGTTGAACACGAACTACACATCATTATAACTAACATTGTGTTATGACTCAAATTTTGACCATAGATCTATTTTAAATGTGGATTTATAGATATATTATTATATAAATACATACATACATAGTTATTTAATTAAGTAGACTTTATTTTTTATTATTTATTTTTATTTTAGTGTAACGTTATCTAATGTAACATCTCATGACAACATCTCCCCATACCAAACTATAAAGAAATGCAATTAAAACATTACGGCAGAGTTTTGTTATTTTTGATGTTAGACTGGAATGAACTACATGATCTAGTCTCGAACAACCATAAATCTTTTGGTGATCCAAAGATGTTGAAAATGAACTGCACATCATTATAACTAACATTGTGTTATGACTCAAATTTTAACTTAGGGATTCATTATAACTAACATTGTGTTATGACTTAAATTTTGATTTAGGAGATCCAATCCCTAAACTAGTTTAGCGGATCTAGCTTCATCATAAGTTAAAACTAAGGTCAAGATATCCGTAGGCATAGTTATTTTATTTATATATATTCATTTTTCTTTGTAGAAGGATCGCTTATAGAAGCTTATTAGGTCCTTTTATAAAATTATATATTATTCTTTAAACTATGTCATTGAATATTTTTTTCTTTTTTTCTTTTGCACATCTATCAAGATACTCCAAATGTAAATCTTAGAATTCCGAAAAGGATACAAGAATATATGTTAAATTCTAATAGCTAACCGAGCATCGTTCTAGTTGTGAACATATCTAGAAATTTTGTAATTATAATCTAATCAAATTCCCGAACAAGTACTCATTACTATGCTTTATTACCCGTACAATGCTTTATTACAACAGTTCTGGCATTTACGATTTTTAAATCGATCGATATGAAGAACAGAGAAACACATTCTGATTGTCATCAATTATGCACACTAAGTAACTAAGTTACTTGCGAACTGTTCATCAATTATGCATAGTAACTAAGTTCGAATAGGAAGATAAATAAACAATCTACCTATCAAAGTTTCGGTTATATTAATTCTAATGACAATAAATAAATAGAAAGTACCCGTCACCGAAGGAATTTGAGATGTTTGTTGGAACTTTGCGACGACTTCGCCGAATGTTATGTTAATCTTCACAAAACTTGTTCATCAACTGAAAGACTCAAGACTTTTTCATCAACTGAAAGACTCAAGACTCACTGACCTACCAATGTAATGGGTACTCTTCTCTTCCTTTACCCTTGAGCCGCAACAAAGTTATACAAATTTAAATTCAAGGCTATGAACTTTTTACTCGCAAATGAGAGGATCTCACCAATGAACACACTACAATGTCCAATTCTTAAGAATAATACTCAAAATTTTATGGTCATTACAATAATCGTCCAACAATAGGGTAGAATTTCCCTCTCTCATCCTCGTCCCTTTATTTTATAGATAATAAAATTCATTTTGACACACAACCCCATGCATAATTAGCTAAATTAGAATTTAACTTATGTGTATTATTCACCCATTGACATGTCAATCTCATGCAAGTTGCACTTAAAATTATTTTTTTTTATTTTTATTTAAAAATCAATTTTTTCACTCACTTTTTATTCCCCTAAATTTACTCCTAGGTGTTTTCTAGATTGTCATGAAATGAGACACTTTCACGCTAAACCTAGCAGAAAAGAAGAAGAATCCTTCTTAATCGGGAAAACTAGCATTTCTTGAGCATTATGCTCTCTTCTTGTCTAATTCAATCTGAATAAGAGGTTGCATGTCTAACCTTGGTCCACACCTAAAACAGAATCAACATCATACCCTATTTCCTGCGCAAGAACAACCCTCTAGCCAATCTGACTTACATCTACATGAACAACAACTTACGATTACACATGCATTTGTTAAGTTTTATGATGGTTAGCTCATGCATGTGGTTTATTTCAATTTTTGTTTAGTATTAACTGAACCATAACCTATATGGAGTTTCACTACTTATCCTAAAAACACTTCATTGAATGTTGAGCTAATGTTGACTTGTTAATTAGCTTCAACATTTAAACTTCTTAGAATTTGGAAACAAAAATATAAACAAAGTGATGTAACAAACCAATGATACTTTAGATATGTTAATGCAAATTGAGGTTTTGAAATGATCCTTTAGATATGTTAATGCAAATTGAAGTTTTGAAGTGAGAATTGATAGGAGATGGGTTTCTAACTAGTTATTGTTACTTATGTTGCACTTTACTTTTTAAACAAAGTGATGTAACAAACCAATGATAGATATGTTAATGCAAATTGAAGTTTTGAAATGATCTTTTAAATATGTTAATGTAAACTGAAATTTTGAAGTGAATGGATAGAAGATGGGTTTCTAACTAGTTATTGTTACTTATGTTACACCTCACTTTTTAGTAGAATTAATTTTTTATAATTTGTTAAAACTATTTCATTATTGGTAACTCTCATTATATTTCCTTTTGTCTACTTGAAACATAGATACCTTTAGATACCTTTACACACTCCACCATCATTACAATATTCTAAAAAAAATATCTAAAATATTAATATTAATATATTTACATAAAAATACAATTTTGAAGATGTTACAACCCTTTGATACTCCACCATCTCCATACCAAATAAAAATGCCTTTAACATATATCTCTAAAGACCTTGAGCTACCGAATATCTCTAAAGACCCCAATGAGCTACCCATGCCAAATAGTGAAGCTACATGAACACTCGTAATATTTTTAATATAAACTTTGCTAATTTTAAACAAACTTTACTTTTCCTTAAATATAAAAGGAAAAAAGTATATGAAAGGTAGTAACAATCTATTAAAAGTGATAATTTAAAATATAAACTTTGCTTATTCTAAACCAACTTTATTAAGGTAGTAACAGTCTACTAAAAGTGATAATTTAAAATATAAACTTTGCTTATTTTAAGCCAACTTTATTAAGTAGTAACAATCTACTAAAAGTGACAATAAAAGTGATAATAATTTATAATTTAAAAAGGAAAAATGATTTTTGAAATAAAAATTAAAAAAAAATGATTTAAAAATATTTTTAAAATTAGAATATATATATATATATATATATGAAAGAGAAATGAATACTTCAAAGTATGAGGTTGCCCAAAAGGCTTCTTAGAAGTGGAGTAAGGGGGATTAAACTCCACTGGGAAGGGAAAGGGGGGTTGAAAGCCTAGGAATGAGCTAAGCTAGAGTGCTTAATCCCAAAAGAATATTATATTATTATTCATAAAAACTAAGGTATTGACATAACCTATGTTATCTTAAGTTCCTATGGGAAGGGAACAAATTACAAGTGGAGCTCATGAAGCTTCATGAAGACAAGTGTCTAGGAGGGGACATGCAGATATATTGGGAAACTTAGTGTATTTTAGGAGGAATCTCGTCATTCTGGAAGAGGGGGGAGACTCTTACACTCCATCGTTCTGCGATATTCATGGAGGGCTCTTCTCGTCATTCAGGGGAGGAGGGTAACCTTCGTTTATTACCAGGGGATTCCATTTACCATTCACAATTCGTCTTTCACCATTGAGGCATTCCACCATTCCATCATTTCTGGCCTCTCCATCTTGCATGCACTCCTTCAGATATAACCTGTACCCTTCTTGTTACGAGAAACACACCTTTACCTTACCTGAAGGATGTTATTTCCATCACATGTACCTATACCTGGTTGACTTAAGCGCTGGACTGAAGAAGCGAGTTTTCAGGCCCGTGGGATTGAAGAAGAGGGTTGTTAGGCTCGTGGGATTAAAGAGGCGAGTTGCCAGGTCCGTGAGAAACTCTCTTCAGGTGAGATAATTGTTGGGAATTGATTTCTTGAGGGAGCCTAGCTGCAACTACAGTGCTCTGAGATTTCCTATCCAACCTGTTGCTAAAGCCCTGGAAGGGAAGTGGGGTAGCCAAAGGACTGTTGAGTAGAGAAGGGGAACACTTCTTGGGGTGGGACAAACATTTGGGGAATGAGAGACTGTAGGTTGTTAGTTTGAGTTGGCACCTGACGGAGTTGCTCCTGCTGTTTGAGATACATCAACATGGCTAGGAATCCCTTTATCCAGGTGGAGTTTAGTCCCAGCTCGGGGGTGACCCACTGCTGAGATTACGAGCAGTGTGGTCTATGGCTGGGAGGCTGGGAGGAACGTGGAAGGTCTGCACGCAGTTGGTGGTCTTCTTATCAAATATAAGTGTACCCATTGAGCAGGTCTTGATAAAGATTATATGCCTTATCAGTTGGGTGGGATCTGACCTTGCCATTGGTGATCTCAAGATTCATCTTAACTCTAAATTTATCAGGGCAAAGACAAATCAAATTTCTCCATGTGCAAACCTTTAACCTTATCTCAAGTTTTACACTCTAAAAAAAGTTTACACCTAGAGAGTTCTGATCCCTCTAAAGATTTGATAGATTTGAAGTTTAGATGGATCTTGATTGGTTATAATAATATATCGACTATATAAATTAACATGAATATGTAATACTCATATTAAATTAATATATATTATATATTAATTTGATTATAATAATACATGAACTATATAAATTAATATAATTGTATTATAAATTAATATGATTATAATTATATCTTAAGTATATAAATTAATATATATATATATATATATATATATAGACTTAATTTCATTATGCTAAATAATACTATAATAATAAATTATATAGACTTAATTTCATTATGCTAAATAATACTATAATAATAAATTAATATGATTGTAGTTATATGTTAAGTATATAAATTAATATGTTATATGATGATAGGTTAACTATACAAGTTGTTATGTTAAATTAATGTAAAATGTTGATAATAAACAATTTAAAATATATATATATATATATATATATTTACCCTCAAATTTTCATTTATGAATACAAATTTTAGATGACTTTTAACTTTAAATACATCAATTATTTGCACACATTAATATTAACTTTAAATACATCAATTATTTACACACATTAATATTAGTTGATTTTCATATGAAATATTGCATTCCTCGCCCTCTCACAAAATATGCATTCTGTCTATTATCAATAATTTACCATTATCCTGCATATGCACGGCATTTTATTTAAATTTTTAGTGCCATTGAGTCAATAGTGGGCTTGAAATGGTCTTGCTTGAAGTTCAATATTTTTAAAGCTAGTTATATTTTTTTAATCACAACTAATGACGTGAAAATATCTTGAAGAGTAGCAATATTCGATAACCCTAATAATCATGTAGATTGTATTGTATGAATAAAGATATATAAAATAATAGAGTCTACATATATTTTTATTATTTTATTTAAAATTATATATATATATATATATATATATATATATATATAAATTAATAAGTTTAATTTTAAATATAATAAAGTAATATGTTTTTTAAAATAAATAATAAATTTGATATGAATGAATAAGATATATATTTTAATGAAAAAGATATGATATACTTATATATACATTAAGAATATAACTTATTTTCAAAGTAAAAATATCAAAATTAATTCATTTTTAAATAACATTGGCATCCCTTGAAATTGAGAAAATTGTTCACAAATTCTATATTTTTGAACAAAGATTGTTCTCCCTCGAAAATGAGATAGTGTTCACTAATGTTGGGAGGAAAAATATCTTACACACATTTTAAATTTTAAAACAATTTCTCATAAACTTTTACCAACTTTTTTAATCTCACTCATATATAGAAAGCTCTAAAAGGAAACTCTATAAACCTTTTTATACATAGATCTATAAACCTTTTAATACACAGATCCTTAACAAAAAAAAAAATGCAAACCTAAACCTCATATTAGTTTTATCATCATTCTAGGAGACTAAGTAGGACATTAAAACGTTTTGAAAGCCTAAAGTCCCCCACAACGCTGTACCACATTATTCAGCTTAAATAAGCTTAACATCTCAACTTCTCTAAGGGTGTCCTAGGGTACGGGGCGGACGACACGGTCAAGGAGATAGAGCACGCGTCCTTGGAGAAGGCAACTCATCGGTATGGATGGTGTCGTGTTGCTGAATCACCAATACTGATGCGCTGATGGAAACGGCGGAAGAGGCGAGCGCATCCCCAATTGGACCCAATTCCGAACACTCTACGGTCCTATCCATCAAATCTGCAACAAAGGGCGATGGGAAACGACCCCTCCCCACCAAAAACATGTGATATTGGTTGCTTTTTGCGATTGCCAGCACCGACTCCACCGTGTTACCACTGATCTCAACCTCTTCATACACAATCGACCCACCCCCGTTATCACCACCGCTACACTGCCCAGGAAATTTCCTGGGATTCGACACGCTATTATATATGACTTGCAAGGCTTCCTCGTCCAGCCCCTTCTCCTGCTCTCTGTTCATTTCTGTATTCAAAAACTTGTATGCTTGCAGGTGACTCTCGTTCTTGTGGGCAGGCCGCATAGTGAGGTTGATGGCTGTGTGCTCGAACTCAGTGCCGGGCAGGAACCTTATTACCGTAAGCTTAATGCCGGGATGCTCCGCCATTCTTCTTCCGAAAATCACAGCCTCTCGGTCATCTGGTCCTCCGAAGAAGAGCACTGCGACGTGATGGTCTACGTTGGATGGCGCCAGCTGGGATTGACCCCCCAGTTGGCCCCTGTCCACCAGGATGCCCACCGAGCATGGCGCGTGCTCCAATACCCTCTGGTTCACTGTTTCGAATCCCAGATTTAGAGACTCTAGGACTCCGTCTACGCGCTGGTATTTGTGGAAGGGGAGTATGATGATGGCGATCCGCTTCTGGTCCGCAATGTTGCAGATATCCTCGTGCATGTTCTGGATCGGAGAGATCGCGGTCATGGGTTTCACTACTACTTTGCTCAGCTGTCTATACGCCTCGAAAGCAACCACTATCTGGTCTTGTTGAGATCGGTTTCGGTTCCAGAAGGGGAGCCCATTTTTCCTGGCCTTGTGAACCATCATGATCGCAGAAGACCTCTCCGACAGCTCCATCAGATGCATGATGTAGAGATGCAGGGCAGACTTTCGAATCCCTCTGGAGACCTCTATCAGGTTTATCATCGCCGGTATGTTCCTCGTTGCGTGCAGACAGGCTAGGATTCTGAGCTCGTCGTCTGGCTTCTCTCTCTGTATCTTTCTGTGCTTGCATGGAACCACCTTCCTTGCTGGCTTGTATATGGCCGTTACTAATGGGGTGGTGATGAATGTTGTAAACAGAGCCATCAGCACCAAGATCGCAAATACTTCATCATTCAGAACCTGGAAAAACAAAAGTAAACATCCAGATCAAACTAAATGGGCTATCCAATTGAGTTCATTAGAGATGAACATAAGATTTTTATGCAATTTGGGTTTTACCTTCCTATCCTTTCCGATGTTGAGGACAATCAACTCAACCAATCCTTTGGTGTTCATCAAGAATCCTAGGGTCATTGCTTCTCTACAGGGCACTTTGTAGGCCATTGCCACAAAAAACGTACCCAGAATCTTCCCAGCACTGGCCGTCACCATTACCAAAACAAGCAGAGCCGGAGCCGTGCTTCCATGGATCGTTGCGACATTAGTCTTCAAACCACTGGAGGCAAAATACAGTGGCAGCAGCAAGCCAGATACGAAGTCTTCAATCTTTTCAATAAGCATCCCTGCGAATGGGCCGTCTTTCGGAATCGTCAAACCAAACACAAAAGCTCCGAAGATTGAGTGAATCCCAATTACATCGGTTGCGAATCCAGCTGCTAGCACTCCAACAAGTGTAAAGCAAACGCATGCTTCGTTCACCGGTTGGTTGCCAGGCGAACGGTGGCCAATCCAGGCCATGACCGGCTTCACGGCCACCATCATGAAAATAACAAACGCTAAGCCACAGAGCAGAACATAGACTGATACGACCGGATTCTTGTCTGTTCCTGAAAGAGCGACGGCAACGGCCAGAAGAACCCACGCAACCACGTCATTCACAGCAGCTGCAGCCATGGCCATCTGTCCCACATCTGTGGTGAGAAGCTTGAGCTCTGCAAGTATCCTAGCAAGCACCGGGAATGCAGTGATAGCCATTGATACACCCATGAAGACGAGGAACTGACGATAGCCCACACCCTTCGAAATCGTTGCTCTGAGCACATAAGCAACCCCGATCCCAGCCACAAACGGAAAGCTAATTCCAGCCGCTGCAATTGCTAAGGCCTTCCTTCCAGTTCGCTTAATCGCTTGGAAATCTAGTTCCAGCCCAACCGAAAACAAAAAGAATAGAAGCCCGATATTTGCAACAGTTTCGAGTACATGGGTGCTGTTCTTTGGGAAAACTGTGTGCATGTAAGCTTCATTGCGCCCTAGAAGAGATGGGCCAAGAATAATTCCACCCTAGATTGATAACAACCAACACACAAAAGTCATGAATCTGTAAAAGTTTTTTATTCATTTAGCGTTATCACGACCATTTTTTTGCTGACATTCTCCATATGCTATCCATGCAAACTTATATCACGAAATATCTTGGAGGATGACCTGGTTGTAAAGGTGGTGGAAAGTTCTAGAGGTTGTAGAAACCAAAATCTATGAAACAAATATGTTAAAAAAAACTGTAACCAGGAAATAGAGCAATCTTGTCTCTACTGTAATTTTATTTTATTAAAATTATAGTAGCAGAGTGTTTTTGTATGAGACAAAAACAAAAAAGTCAAATTTCCATGAATAAATAATGAAAAGCGTATACAACTACTGAAACCCGAAAAGTTTAGATCAGTTCAACCTCGTACAGAATAAATTGATACTGATTTTAAAAACCTGCGAAGAATGATATACTAGCGACTGATTTAAAAAACCTCCAAACATTGATATTTTAGTGAGATTGAAAGACCAGGTAGCTGTAGATGAGCGGAGTTTGAAATATATACATCAGTACTACGCGGTAACATATATTAACTGGGGGCTTACAATGATTTCTGCTATGACGCGAGGCTGTCTCAACGGCTTGAGCAGAAAATCCAGCGTCCTGGTCACGAGCAGCACAATACAGATTTGCACTATGAGCAGGGAGAATGCAAAATCCATGGGATTATCGCCCTGCCATGCTCCATTGGAAGTCGTCTTCATCAATTTTACACAGCTCTGTGTGGTAACGTTCATCGCAGCTCCGATCATAACAGTACCCTCCATGAATTTCTTGCCTACCAAGACTCCCAGTGAAAGGCTAAAACCTGGAAAAACAAATCCAACAACAAAACATTCAAGGCGTATCTATGAAAAAAATACAACGCGTGATCTTTTTGTTCGCTGATATCCTCGTCTGTCACACATCTGGAAGCGGTTGAGGTTGATTTATAGAGGGAGAGACCCACAAATTCAAAGGAACGGTGTAAACAAGTTGACCTAAATATTTGATCATTAATTTAGTATTTGTTTGGTGGGAAAAGACTCCCACTCATGCTTAATCTCAATAATCTATCTTCAATCTTTGCTCAGTTAAAAAAAGGCCATCCCTGGACCCCAATCCTCCCATTGTACTATAAGATTCCTACATGCACTACACCGACAACGACAATTATGTCAGCTTTAATGCAAATCTGGGATCCCCATCCCTGGGATGAATTTCGTGGCTGTCTCTGAGCCCAAGTACTATGTGCCAACTACTGAGTTTCCAATCATGATTATTGACTCTTATCTGGGATCCCTGAATTTTATGGTTGTCTCTGAGCCCAATTACTCAGTGCCAAACCACTAAGTTTCCAACCACGATTATTGGCTCTTTTAATAGTGGAGTTGGTAAGGTTGACTCACCATCCACCAATTTAATCGTTGGACCCCAAGTCCACGTGAAGATATGAAGATTGATGCATCGAAAGAACGGCGTGTTATATTTCTCTAATTCTCTCCAAGATTGATGCATCGAAAGAAGTAGAACAACGTATTAAATTCTGTAATTCTCCAGAAGATTGATCCATCGAAAGAACGGCGTGCTATATTCTCTTATTCTCCACCGGGCCTTCAATCCACGCACTTACGTATAGGTTCTAACAAAGCCCGTGTTGTATTCTCTCATTCTCCACCGGTCCCTCATTCATCGTACTCGCGTACAAGTTCATACATAGATTTAACGCTCGAATACACCTTTAAATATTTATGGTTAGATTATATAACGAGTTCTATGCTCTTTGGTTTCCTTAACATTCTATATTCCTACCCTTTAAGTGCCTCACTAGCTCTTCAACTCCCTTATTATCTCACCATCTGTCACGCCCCCAAGAGTCATGCACAAGTCTAATCTGGCATCTCTTGGACATGCAACAACACCATAGTTGTTCTCACTTGGTAGCTTGGCTCAACCAAGGATACTTCATCCTGACTACGCAACGTGGTGGTTTTCACTTGGTAGTTTGGTTCAACCAAGGATACTTCATTCACCTAGAGCTTACCCATACATTGTTCTAGGCTACAGAAGAGTCACATTGTTACTCTATGCAACTCAGTTGTATACTTAGACATTTGTTAACATTCTTTAGCACTTAGTCAACTTGGCATACAACAAAAAACATGTGAAACACAAGAGAGAGATATATAGTGCATAATAACCGCCTTCGTTTATTATATGCCGAAATAGAAACAAAGCTTTACAAAGAGGGTGTTATTGTCCCAGTTACATAGATGGGTAGAGTCTCACTACTATGCCTTATAGATTAGAACTATCCATACTTGCGGTTTTGTCACACCTAGACTTTCCTTGTGGCTCATCCTTGCCTCAGAGGTGCTCCCCCAGCCTCGAACCTCCTTGTCTCTTTCCTTCACTTTCTTCATGTGCCTTTGGTTGTGTGCCCTTATGCTCTTAAAGGGACCCCAAGGGTCACTTGTGCGAAACGTCATGTCTTTTGGGTGTGTTGCGTCCCTTCATGAATCATCACACTTAACGAACCGTCGTGCCCCTCCGTGGACCCAATCCACCCAAACAAGCCTGTTCTCTCATCAGCCGTCGCATCTCTTAGATTGACAGACCCCATCCTTGGGCGCACACCCCTTGTCTTGCTCTTCCTTGTGTCGATCGCCGTGACAATCCGTGGATGTGTCGATGGGATCGTTCAACCTCTCTGATGTGCCCATGTTGTCAAGGGAAGACGATTCTACTACTTGGGTGTGCTTCCAAGTTGCCCCACCCTTGCCCAAACACAACCCAATTCTCTGTCATACGTCACAAGGGAAGAAGGGTGTGTGACCCCTTCGGCTCGCACGTCACCATTGTGCCCCAAGGTGCTCCTGCCCACGCCCATAATACAATTTCTTGCCCAATTGTTTGCTTCCCCCTTGTGCTCTTCATCCGTTCTGTCATCGAATCTGCCCAAGGAGCACACATGTTCGGTGGGTGTCATAGAAGGCCTTACATTCTCCCCCACTAAACTTGTTGTCGTCCCGAAAACTTCTGTACCACTCGATCCGTAGCGACCTATGTCAAACTCTCGAATTATGTCCTCATATGTAATGTCCTTAATCTGAACCCTTTGTAATTGTACATATAGGTTGGTGAGCCATTGGTACCAATTGTAAATGTAAATGTAAATATAGGATGGTGAGCCGTTAGTACCAAGTTTTGGTTTTGCACGCGCCTCAACAGTGCGTGGGGATTGTTATCAAGGAAAGGGTGTGCACATTTCATAGTCATGTGCGCACATGGGTAAGTGCACGTGGTTGCACATCAAAGGAAGGGTGAGCACATTTCACAGTGTTGCGCACACTTGAGTAAGTGTGTAGTGATTACCTGACAGTGCGCATCGAGCTGAGTTATATATATATTGGAGGCTGGAGAACCTATGTGGTTATGAGGTTGGTGAGCGAGGATGCAAATAGACCAGTACGCCTATCCTTGTAAAGTGTAATCATACTCAAGTTATTAATAATATCACATCATTGCGCGCAGACATAAGAGATGGGGGGGTAACTCCACCAGAAAAGGGAAAAAGTGGGGGGACTTAAGTCCTGGGGAATGTTTTATTAATATTTCCGGAAAAATGTAGTTTATGGATATTTATTTATCCTAAGTTATTGAGGGATGGAAACGGGTCACCAAGTGACTAAAGCTAGTTCTAAAGGTGACAAGTGTCCAATTTAAGACATGCAATATATATTGTTGGCCTTAGTGTATTTCGAGAAGGGAGAACTCATTCTAGGGAATTAGTCATTCATTTTTCTCATGTGCAGAAGGGGGTTGGATGATCTGAGAAGGGCGACTATTATCTTATCTACAGAGAAACACTTGTAAGTGTTTTTTCTATTGTAACCAGATTTTTTATGTCGAAGAGGTAGGTTGTTAGGCCATTTGAGCACTCTCTCTAGGTGAGAGATTTTTTGTCGAAGAGGCGGGTTGTCAGGCCTGTGAGCATTATCAGTAGATGAAAGTTTGGTTGGGAATTGTTCCTTGGTGCACTGGGCATTAGTTGTAGGGCTCTGAGACTTCTTGTCTGGCCTATTGTTGGAACCCTAGAAGGGAAGTGGGGCAGTTGAAGGACTGTTGAGCAGAGAAAGGGCACACTTCCTTGGGTGTAAAAATCATGTGGGGAATGAGATATTGTAGGCTTGTTGCAGCAGTGGCACCTTTTACTAAGAAATTTTGTTGATTATCAGACCTTAGCTTGAAATTATGAACCATTTTTCTCTGGTGGAGTTAAGCCCCAGCTCGGGGGTGACCTG
The DNA here is from genome assembly GCA_009831015.1 of Picea engelmannii. Taxonomy (NCBI): domain Eukaryota; kingdom Viridiplantae; phylum Streptophyta; class Pinopsida; order Pinales; family Pinaceae; genus Picea; species Picea engelmannii. Next base: position 1,245,414 of record ML776620.1, on the reverse strand, counting down.
TTGCTGAAAGTATATGAGCAACAGAGTCTATGGCTGGAAGGAACATCTGAGTTCTGAGAGTAGTTGGTGACTTTTCATAAAATATAAGTGTATTTATGTGCTTGTTTCATTTACTGTGTGCTTAATTATCTATGTTTAATATGGGTTTAATTCTTGTATGTTGTTGCATATAAGTAAGTGATGTTATTTTGTAATATGTTGCTTGCACATGTATGTGTGGTGCTGATAGTTAGTATTTGTAGTTGTGCATGAGTATGACAATTGTTGTTAGTTTTCTTGTTATGTTAGCCTTATTATATTGGTTATGAGTCTCCTAGATGAGATTAGAATGGTCATGTGTGCATGGAAATAGTTTGTGTGCACCAGAGGTTGAATTTACTTTTGCGCACATGGAAGCAATTTGCTTGCACAAGGAGAATAGAATTGGTGTGTAATACCGGAATGGTTTTGTGCACAGTAGTGACCTCATGTTCAGTATGGAATACGCATGCAGTAAAGCAATGTGCTCAATATGCTTGGGAATGCAGTTGCATTGTGTTACTTCCGTTGTGTTAAGTTGTGTAAAAAGAGGAAAGTTTGTGTGGTGTGACTCAGCTTGGGCCTAAGCACATTACTTCAAGTATTACTACACAAACTTATGATTATAGAGTAGAATCTACACACTAGATGTTGGAATAATATTGCTCAGTAGTAGGCTGGGTAAGGTTACATTGTGGTATCATAGTAGTTTGGTAATGGGGATGTTACATCATATTTCCAAAAGGACTCATATTTCTCCCAACTGTCCTCATCGTCGGGTTTTTCCTTCCAATGGATGAAGTACTCACGCACTCGACCTCTTCCATGTCCCAATATGTGATGTGTGTCGGCACCCAAAGTTTTGGGTAAAGATCACGCACGTGCACAAATGATTTTGTGTGATCCTATTCCAATTTTGTGTGCACACAATCAGTTGCACGGTGGGTGATAGGAGGTGTGCGCTCCAGATCAATTTTTTCTAATGCGCACCAGTTCAAGTTCTTCTAATGCACGTCAGACTGAGTTTTGAGATGCGAGCTAGAAATTAAAAAGACACCGCATGCATGTCATAATCAAGAAAATAATCTTCAGGAAAAATTCCCAAATGATTATTTTAGGAAACACGAGAGATCATGGAGCAATAAGGAGATGAGATGGAAAAGTAGTTAAGATTGCCACAATTCCAAAGAGGCTACGTGGAATGCATGTAGGTGATAGAAGCATGCGGAACCAGAAGTCAGAGGAGCAAGTGCGGAATAACTGAAAGTGACAAAGCACTAGAGCCGAGAAGAAAATAAAAAGGGAGCAACAACGACATAAAGAAGTTGTTGTTGTTAGTCATTTTAGCTATCCAAATGGGTAGCGAGTGTTGGTTGTTTTCAATGTATTTGAGTTCGATCTGAGCCTATGTTTTTGTAATGTCTCTAGTTGCGATTATGGGTCCGTCATATCTGCAGATTCTGAAGAAAGTGCATGGCATTATGTAATATAATATTGGGAAAATGTAGAATAGAATAGGGTTAAATTTTTGTCAATTGATGAGTTGCTAATGTATGTTTGTGAATGGTTGACTGAAGATAATAAAGTTGTAGTGATTCTAGTCCGATGATGTGTTGATCATGTGTCAATTGAATGTATGTGTTGTTGTTGTATATTGTTAGTTGTTAAGTATTTAGCAATGAATTATGTGAATGCCAACCCAAATGGATTCCCGTGCAGTTAGTCCTTCATCACTGACACAAGACCAGATCGTCTATGTGATTCTCATGGCGTCTCATGTGAGACATTCCTTAGTCTTTGGTTAAGGATTGATATGTATATGCCTTGGGGTTTTTGTTGGTCAACTCATGATGAACCATGGGCCTTGAACCCCCTATTATTAGGAAGGATGCGTGAAAGCATGGAATGACCCAACAAATGGTTTTATTGTTGGGGCCTAAAGGTTTTGTATTGAATAATGAAGGAAAATAATTAGGTGGTATCCATCTTAGGAAGAAATTAAAGAGTGGTTGACTGTGAAGGAATATGAGTTTGATCGACGGGAGACTCAAGGTCTACATACCAATGTGAAGCGATGGAAGGACATGTATCTCTACACTAATATGCATGAAATTTTCTTTGTTGAATTTCCCTATCTAATGTATGAGCGGTTGAAGAGGTAAACTGCTACTAATACTGATTTGAGGCCACATGAACCATTGGTCTAGGATTAGTTCATGATTGATAGGTTGAATACATTTGATAACAAGTGGAATCAAGCCAGTGGTTTCTGGTTTGTTCAGGTGAAGGAAGGGTATACAATTGAGTTTTCTATAGAGTACAATTATTCTTTCAGCAAGGTTGAGAGAAAGTTCATGGAAGGTCCTACGAAAAGGCTGCTAGAAAAAATCCCACTCCGAATAAAGATGATGTTCATCGATAAGGGGTTGATGCACATGGATCTCAACAAGATCACCGAGTAGACTTCCCTAGCGCTTGGGAGGGGATGAAATGGTGTGGGAAAAGTGAGAGAGGACATGGATACATTGAGAAGGATCTAGAAGTTGTTAAAATGAGGTGAGGAGTAGGATGGACTCAGAAGAGCAGAGGAGAGAGAGAGTCAAAAGATACACGATAAAATTTGAGTCAAGGAGGAGAGCAGAAAAAAGAAGTAGAAGGAAGATAGCAAGGGGTACATGACAAGGGGTTTTGCCCAGGATGGAGAGGAAGGAGAGTGCTCTAGGAGGAAGTGCGAGAGAGTGTGTTGTGCCAGAGAGGAACACAAATGAGGATAGGCCGATGATGAGGCCTGAAGTTGAGAGTAGGGTATCCAATGGAGATACCAGTAGTATTGGTAGTAGGGCCCCAAAAGATGCAGTCTAAACCCCTTGGCTATTTTGGAGTGCCACAAATTTGGAGGAAGATGAGGCATAGAGATAGGAGAGGAAGAGGAAGGACCCCCAAGAGGAGGGGAAGAAGAGTTAGTGATAGTGGATGATATTGTGTGGCTACAAGTACAAAAATCTTTGGGTTCCCTCACAAGAAATGTTAGAAGAATATGGATTTACCCCCCCTTTGAACCAACCCTCTTGTGAATTTATAGTCAAGAAGAAGAATAATAGATGACGAGGCAATTGGAGTAGAAGCAAGAGTATGATAAGAAATAAGAGAAGCGACGAGTGAAGAAGAAGATGAAGTCAATGCTACTTCACTAGGAAGAGTATCAATACCAAGATCTCTGTCACCCAATAGTTAGTTCAGATAACATAGTTCGACATTGAGGATGGTGAATGAGGATAATACCATGAGATTACCCATGTTCCATGGGATGGGTAGAGATGGTGTAGAGAAACTTTGGTTCACAAGTGAAGCAATATGTTCGGTGGAGAGGATCATAGACGAGGCATCAAAGATTGCACAGCTAGAGACCATGCTCAAGGAAGATCCCTCACATGGTACATGAAGTACAAGGCCACTACACCAGTGGGATAGATGAGATCCTTGATAGAGATCAAAAGAGATATGATTAAGGAATTCTAGAACCCTAAGTCAAAATTTCAATGCATTACAAATATTAAGGAGATTAAGGAGACTAAGCAGAAAATGGGAGAAACTGTGTGGGATTATGACCAATGACTCAAGATTCTGTTGGATAGGATGATGTTCTAGATCCAACACATGCAACATAGAGAATGGTTCACTGCAGGGTTTCTTCCCCATATTTGTGTCTCACTTACCCAAAAAAAGGTGACTACTACGGAAGAAGTGGTATAGATTGTGATGCGCCTGGAGGCTACATTGGGAGGAGGAGAAACATCAATAGGTTTGGTGCATGTATAGTCTCAGCTGACCAAATTGACAATGCAACTGCAATATATGACAAAGGAAAAATTCGCACGTGATCATGTATGGTGCACAATGTGTAGGTCATAGGGGCACTATATACATGAATGTCCCACACTTGGAAACTATATATAAATGGGTTTTCCGAATCCATTTCCAGTTGGACCTTAGACAAAGTGGTGTAAAATTTGCAAGAAGTGGGGCCATATGCCACCCCACTTCCCAACACTGGAGAAATATCATAAGATGCATCATAATCCATTTTGTGAGTTCTGTAAGTCCATGGGGTATGATGTGAACAATTGTCGGTCACCATACCCATGATGTATTATGGGTTCAAGAGGAACAAAAGGGTGGTGATCATGGCAGTGCTAAGAGAGGGGGATATCAAGGAAGTCCTAGAGGTGGATATGGACGTAGTCACAGACGAGGATATGGAGGAGGGTGAGGTAGACCCCCATTTGTTTTAACTGTGGTGAGATAGGCCATATGCCAATATTTTGTACCAAGCCCCACGCTCTCTGTGGGTACTGCTACATCCCCAAGCATGTTATGGAGGATTGTACTAACTTACTGAATAAGTGGGAAGAGAAGAAGGAACATTGCAACATGGTGATTGCAAAGTCATGCGAGAATCATAAAAAGGATGATGAAGTTCATGTACGGGTGATAACCCAAGGTAGAGCAAAGACGAGAATGGACTTTAAGCATGGTGAAATCTTGGGTCAAAGGTTGGAGGGGAATATAAGAAAGGCGGTGCAACCCCCTCCTAAGTTTGATGTTGTTTAGCATAAGCAGTTTCTGCATGATGCACAAAGAGCCACAGAGGAAGGAAGAGCATGAGAAGGGTTGCAGCATGAAGTAGCGCACAAACTTGTATCAATTATAACATCTAAAGGACTATGATCTACCCTCAGAATGCACAACAGAACTCATATTGAACACACAAAAGACAATTCATTTATTGTTGTTAAGATTGAAATAGAAGAAATTAATTACAACCACAAGAACACAAATAGGCTATGAATCCTGACTTTTATTATTGATTTTAGAATGTCCCTTATTACAATAGAATAGAGGAATACATCTTTCTCACCATACTAGAGTTGGTTACTATGTTTTTCTTCTACAGTTGACAATGTCGATTCTCGATCTTGTCCTTGGTGGTTGTCTCAGTCTCTTCCAATGTACCTAAGAGAAATATTCCTTTATTCTAGCTCAAAAATCCAACCCCAACATCTTTCTTCCTCCTCTTTTTATGCCATTTATATTAGTTGATTTGTTTCCCCTTCAATTGGAAATATTAATAGTCATGACTTTTCGCTTCCTAGTCATTTTCCAATTTGTTTTTGTTTCCTCTTCCTTCACCAATGATTTCCACTTGGCACTTAATCTTCATGAACTACATGGACTAAATTTTGAGTCATCACATCGAGTAACAACATAAGAATTTGAGCACAAATATTGTAGCATGGAGTCGCAACATAGGAGTTTCATTGAGTTGCAACACCAATCCTGTAGTGTGGATTTGCAGCACCAATCCTGTTGAGTGGAGTTGCAGTGAGTCAACACCAATCCTATTGCATGGAGTTGCAGTGAGTTGCAACACCAATCCTGTTGCGTGGATTTGCAACAAGTTGCAACACAAATTTTGTTGCATGGAGTTGCAGCAAGTTGCAACACTGTCAATTATAGTAATGAGTAACAATGTGAGTTGTTGAGTAGAGTTGCAACCATCCTTATTCATCCTAATTTAACTTCTACAGAATTGAAATTTTTTGGGGTTATGCGGATTTCCCAGAACCAAAGATGCTCCTACATCAGACACCCTTGGTAAGAGAAACATGAGCTCCCAACTCATTTGCTTGTTCTTCTAGAGAATGAACAGTTTTTAAAGTTCCTTAGTTTTTCTTTGGAAACCCACAATGCATCCTCAGATCCTCTGTTTTTCCATTTGACTAAATATTCTAGATAATCCTTCTTGAGAGTTTTTCTACCAATCCTTTTGGTCAAAATTTCTTCCACTTCCTTAGCTTTCTTGATTAGTATTTGTTCCCATCCATCCAGGGTACTTTCATCATCATCGTTTTCTCCTTCATGGAACTCATACAGATCAAAAACATTGAATGTTGAAGATATATCAAAGTTGTCCAAAAGTTCCAACTGATAAGCATTATCAGAATTTTTCTTCAAGATTCTGCATGGTCCTATATTTTTATACTTTAGTTTGTTATAGGTACCTATAGGAAATCATTTCTTTATCAAGCGGACCATGACTAAATCACCTTCTTTAAATATTTTTTGTCTTCGCTACATGACTTTCCTCTATTTATACAAGTTGTTGCTTTCCTATAGTTTCTGCTTCACCTTCTCATGCAATTCATGCATAATGTCTGCAAAATCACTGGCATCAACACTCATTTTATCTCCTAGATCTGATAAATCATCCAAATCTACCACCCCTTTAGGTGACCTGCCATAAAAAAATGGAATAGGCTCTTCCCTGTAGATTTGTTCACTGAATCATTATAAGAAAATTCATCTTATGCCAAAACTAAATCTTGACTAGGATTTTCTCCATTCAAACTTCTCAATAAGTTTCCTAAATTTTGGTTAACCACTTCGGTCTTCCCATCGGTTTGAGGATGATAGGATGAATTGTATAGCATCTTAGAACCCAACCTTTTCCAAAGTGTCCTCCAAAAGTGACCAAGAAACCTCACATCTCTATATGAAGTAATACTCCTCGATAGGCCATGTAACCATACCACCTCTCTGAAAAAAAAGGCAACCACTTCACTAGCATCACTTGTCTTCTTACATGCTAAAAAATGTTCCATTTCTAAAAACCGATCTACTATTACCATCACATAATCGTACTTCATGTATGTCCTAGGTAATCCAAAAACAAAATCCATGCTCACATCTTCCCATGGTCTTTCAAGTACTGACAATGGAGTGTAAAGTCATGTATTATGACTTCTACCCTTAGCTAATTGACAAATTCTAATACACTCAACAAATTTACTGACATCTTTGTTGATGCTAGGACAAAAGTATCATTCTTTCACCAATTTTGTGGTTTTTTCCATGCCACAATGTCCTCCTAAACTGCCACTGTGCAACTCTCTAATGATTTTCAACCGTATCAAACTCTGTCGAGCACATAGTTGTTGGTTCTTAAACAAGAAACCCTCTTGAATGTGGTATTCTAAGAATTGTGTTCTATCCATACACCATGGTTCTTTGCATGCCTTCCAAGCCGCTGAAAAATATACATCCTCTTCATACAACCCTTTCACACATTCCAAAATTACTACTGCAACTGACATGGTGTTTAGAAACATTGTCCTTCGAATCAATGCATCAACAACCCTGTTTGATTTCACTGACCTTTGTTTCAAAACAAATGTATAACTTTGTGATGCAGGAGCATCGCCAGCAACATCAAGCGAGCCAACGTGGAGCGGAAGATAGATGGACTAGCCAGCACAAATTTTGAAAATGCCTTGGAAACTGTTGCGCAAATCTTAAATGAGTCATTTAAGAGGAGGCGCCTTTGTATATTGTAATGGACCTTGAGCCTTTAAGCTCTCTTCCTTAGGTAGATAGACGACATTTAATATAGTTAATGCAGTTAGATAGGAATTTAATTGTAGATTTGATAGCCTAGAGTCTGAGAGGGAAAACGGATATAGACACCCTCCTTTGTACATTGTAACATTAAGAAGCATTAGCATTCAGAAGCAGAAGAGAAAGCAGAGAACTGTGTATGAAGAACACCCATGTACATGCATTTGAATTAATAGAAGAAGCTTTGATTCAAATCCATGGTTTTGTATTGTTTCTCTGTGTATTGATATTATGCTCATGAATGTTTGCTTCCTGTCATACAATTGCTTTTATATGTTGTGTATGTGATTTCATGGTTGTATTGAAGTCTGAAAGGGAGATAGAATAAGTTTCAATTGTTTCTCTAATTGAACCAGAGGATTCCTGCAAGGAGTGCAGTCGAATTTGTCCGCAAGGAGTGCATTGACTGAAGGGTTCAATTAGAGATAACTTTTGTTTCCATTCATCTCAGGAGTGCAGTGGCACAGTGCCGTGCAAGGAGTGCGCAGGCCAGGGAGAAGTCTCAGAGTTGCGAATCTGAGCGAAGCTTCAGAAGACTGTTGCTGCAGGTGTGCGCAGGGTCGAGCACCTTCAACACTTAAGTGTTGTTGAAGATTTGCCGCAAGGAGTGCATGCAAGGTTTCTTTCTGAGGACTTGAAAGTCGTGGAGAAATCTCATGAGGAGTAGGCCCTCGAATACACTGAAGGGATAAGCGCAGAGAAGCTGCCATGGAAAGTCTGGGAGAAGCGTCGCAGGTTGGCGAGAGGGCGAACGAGTCTCGTGGGGAGACACTTCTTCATCTCGCAGGAACATTCAAGGAAGGACGGACGATCGAAATCCTCTGAGGAGATTTCGCGAATCGTCGCAAGCCGTTGGATCGGTGGTTAAATTCCCGTCAGCCGTTAGATTCGGCAGGAGTTCTGCAGGAGTTAAGCCCTAGCGTGCAGAGGAGAAGTCTCGGACAAGTCATCGGGATATTGAAGTCATCGAGAATTCTGAGAGTGCAGAATCCACGACATCAGGAATCAAAATCCGCGATATCCCGATAATATTAGAACCGTGTATCAGCAAGGATGCGTGTCAGGATATCCCGAGGAGTCGGAGATAGGAGAATCGGGGTTTTCGAAAACAAAGAAATCTTACCGCTCGGAATCGCCTAAACGCGATATCCCGACGGAAAAGTTGTGTGGGCCACAATGGGAGATAATGAAGGACAGGTGGCGCATTATCGGAGATCGGGAAAAGGAAAGTCCCGAGTCCATTGACACCAGGATTCGCGATCCCAGGAATCCCGAAATCCCGATAAGAAGTGACGGGAGGTGGAAAAGTCAACCCACACGTGCGCATAGGCGTATCGACATATCAGAAATCGGGGATTAGCAAGGTAAGTTATTTTCGACAGCATAATTGTCGAAATCCCGACGGGAGGATTCCCGATAGGTATAGGAAGGCGATTAGCATTTATCCATCGGGTTTCGGAGTATTGTGAAGCACGAGGTGTGTGAGCTCGTGACTCACAAAATCGCGAATTCCGATTTCCTGATCATTAAGGGAGATCAGTTGAAGAGTTACTGTGGGTAAGGAAAATTCCCGATAGGGAATCAGAGGAACCTTTGAGTTCTTCGGGTCGGGAAGAAGAAGATCCTGGTGAAGCGGACATGCTCCGAGGAGTGCAGTTGCGTCAGAGTGGTATCAGAGTGGGGATTATCTCTTGCTTTCTGTAGAGAAAGAGATTTCACCATGCCTCCAAGGAGAGAAAGACAATCACCCGACCCAGAGGATAGGGAGAACCAGAGAAGAAGAGGGAGACAAGCACAGAATCCAGAAATGGAGAGACAGATGCGTGATCTCTGAGAAAGACTCGAGGAGATGGAGACAGCGCAAAGATGCACAGCTAGTGCAGGGGATTTCAACGATTCAGAAGATGAAGTTGAAGCTGAACGTGAAGAGGAAGTTGCAGCCAAAGATGCGTCCAATGAGCGATTAATTAAGGCTATCGCCCAGATGAGTTCGAAAACAAAGATGGACATTCCAACTTATGAAGGGAATCTGGATGCAGAAGAGATTCTAGACTGGATTAGAGCTCTTGACACTTATTTCGATTATGAAGATATCGAGGAACATAAGAAGGTTAGGCATGTTGTCACAAGATTGAAGGGACACGCAACATTATGGTGGGATGAGCTTCAAGCAGATAGACGCTGCAAAGGAAAGAAAAAGATTAAAAGCTGGGATCGAATGATTGCCAAGATGAAGGCAAAGTTCATCCCAAGGGATTATCAAATCACTCTATTCAGGAGGATGCAGAACCTGAGACAGAAGCTGATGACAGTGAAGGAGTACATTGAGGAATTCTATCGGCTGAACATCATAGCAGGTCATCGGGAGAGCGATGATGAGAAGGTTGCTAGATATCTGAATGGTCTGAGATATGACATTCATGATGAATTAAGTATGGTAACCATCTGAACAGTGGAGGATGCTTATCAGATGGCTTTGAAAGCTGAAGAGAAGCTGAGTCGAAGGCAAGGATAGAGGGGCCGAGGCAGAAGCCAGCCCAGAGGCAAAGCAGTTTCCCAGGAAAGAACTCATAAGCCCAAGGAGGAATGGAAGAAACCTCAGGGTAAAGTTGAAAGAGGTGGAACCTCACAGAGAGGACCATACATTGAGCAGAAAGGACAACATAATGAACAGAGAGGAGATTATGCTGACGCAAATACTTTTCCTCGTACCAGAGGTAGAGGAAGAGGCTGAGGTGGAGTAATCACATGTTTTACATGTGGAAAGAATGGGCACAAGTCATACGAGTGTCCAGAGAAAAAGAAGGACATCAGAGAAGCTCACATCACCGAAGCGCAGAGGAGGGATGTTGAGGCCGAAGACGCAGAAGGCGGAAGGTTGTTGATGATGCATAAAGTTCTCTTAACACCCGAGAAGGAGGTGGAAAGTTCAGTCCAAAGGACCAGACTTTTTAGAACAGCCTGCAAGACCAAGGACAGGGTGAGCAAGGTTATTGTTGATAGTGGTAGCACGGATAATCTTGTATCTACAGAGATGATAGAGAAGCTGGAGCTGGAGACGACTGATCATCCAAGCCCATAAAGAGTTTTGTGGCTACAAAAAGGACACCGGGTAACTGTTACTAAACAATGCTTGGTTGAATTCAAGATAGGAGGATATAATGATAAGATCTTATGTGATGTTATTCCCATGGATGTATGTCATTTATTGCTGGGTAGACCATGGAAATATGACAGGAATGTAGTTCATGATGGGAAGATGAATACGTATACTTTGGAGAAGAATGGGAGAACACATATGTTACCTCCAATTAAAGATAAAGAAGTAAAACCAGAAACGAGAAATACTGTACTTCTCATGAGTGGGAAGGAACTTCTTACGGAAGTAAAGAAGAAAGAAGATCCACAATTCTTTGTGGTCAGGAAACCGAGAATTGTTCCGAGAATTGATCGCGATTCCTGATGTCATGGATTATGCACTCTCGGAATTCCCGATGACTTCAATATCCCGATGACTTGTCCGAGACTTCTCCTCTGCGCGGTAGGGCTTAACTCCTGCGGAACTCCTGCCAAATCTGACGGCTAACGGGAATTTAACCACCGATCCAATGGCTTGCGGTGATTTGTGAAATATCCTTAGAGGATTTCGATCCTCCATCCTTCCTTGAATGTTCCTGCGAGATGAATAATTGTCTCCCCACAAGACTCGTTCATCCTTTCGCCAACCTGCGATGCTTCTCCCAGAATTTCCACGACAACTTCTCTACGTTTATCCATTCAGTTTATTCCTTCCTTTCACTTTCCAGTCAGCAAAATGTTAATCCCTCACCACATGTCCCTCTTGGATCAACGGTCAAGATCTTATCGCTATTTCACAACTTCACAAGCCTTCGTCATGCCTGATAAATGGTCCACGATCTCCCTTTGATCAACGACTCATATTAAGTCGTGGTTTCGCATTTCATGATTTCATAGGATAGAGCACCTCCTTTCTTTGACTTTCTAGTCAGCGAAATGTCAATCGCTCGCCATGTGTCATCTGCATCCAACGTTCCAGAACATACCTCTATCCAAAGGTTCAGATCAATTCTCTGGATTTTTCATATCGCAAGTTCCCACACCATGTTCCGTTGACTCCTCCAATGTGCAGGTCATCGAAATTCTAGTCGCTTTCCACGTGTCCTTCTTGAATATGGACAGTTCTTCTGCTTTCGAGATTTTGTAGGCCTGCTTCATATTTCACGTGAAGACCATGCTCCTTCTTATGGATCCAACGATGGTCGGTCTTCGGGATCAGATCTGATGCCTAAGATCTATTCTCTTCTACTATGCGCTCCTCCTATCTGAATTCGGATCTGATGGTCATTGAGAATTCTGAATGGGATCAAACAATCATTGTTTCTCTTCACTGTTGATCTTTCCATTTCCATGCCATTATCGTTGCGCTACTAATCGTGTTGATCTTCTCCATCAATGACATCACCATCAATGACAAAGAAGCATACTTTGCCTCTGTCTGAAAACATGCCAACAATCTCCCCCTTTGGCATTGATGGAAACCCCTTGAAAAACATGCAACTAGACCACTGTAGCATCCTTGAAATTACCACACTTTCTCCCCATTTGATATTCAATAAGTACACCAGATATTCAATAAGTACACCCCCTGACTAGGTGAACAGATTATATGAAGGAAGTTATAACCCCCAAATTTTGATGAAGATATCCAAAAGGGGTTGTTGCTAACGGTTTAGTAAAGATATCAACTATCTGTTCTGTGGAAGGAATATAATTCAGCTGAACCACTATGTTTGTAACTTGTTCTCTGAGAAAATGGTATTTTATTGGGATATGCTTAGTCTTGGCGTGAAGAACAGAGTTCTTGGAGACACTAATGGCACTGGTGTTATCACAGTGAATTGTAATCGGATCAGTATAGTTTACCTTGAAATCTGCAAGAGTTTGAATCATCCACAAAATCTGAGTGCAACAAGTAGCAACAACAATGTACTCTGCTTCTGTAGTTGATAAGGAAATAGATCCCTGCTTCTTACTAATCCATGCTACCAACAAGTCACCCAGGAAGAAGACACCTCCACTGGTGCTCTTTCTCTCATCCACACAATTTTCCCAATCTGCATCTGAATAAGTAGTTAACTGAAAATTTTGATTTCTGGGATACCACAGACCATAAGTCATTGTTCCCTTCAAGTATTTGAATATTCTTGTGACAGCTACCAAGTGACTTTTTTTAGGAGCAGAGTCATAATGACCTACCATTCCAATATCTTGCATTATATCAGGACAGGATGTTGTGATGTACAGAAGACTGCCCATCATAGAGCGATATGTCCTTTGATCAACATCAGGTGAAATATCATCTTTACTGAGCTTGTAACCAACCGCCATAGGTGTACTTACAGGAGATGAATCCTCCCTCTGAAATTTCTTCAACATCTCTTTCAAATATTTTTCTTGAGAGATAAATATTCCCGCAGAACTCTGATTTACTTGTAAACCCAGAAAGTATGGCAGTTCTCCTATCATGGACATCTCAAACTCTGTTTGCATAGAGTTAGAAAACCACTTTCTTGAACCCTTTGTCTTGTAAAAATTGTCCAGTCTATAATACCAAGCTTGTGGTGCTTGTTTCGGTCCATATAAGGCCTTCTTCAGCTTGCAAACATAATCAAGACTATTTGTCAATAAGAATCCTTCAGATTGCTCCATATATACTTCTTCCTCTAGTTCTCCATTAAGGAATGCTGACTTAACATCCATCTGATACACTTTAAAGTTCTTATGGCATGAATATGCAAGGAACATTATGATGGCTTCCATTGTTACCACTGGTGCAAAGGTTTCATCAAAACCCTGACCTTCAACTTGTGCATACCCTTTACAGACCAATCTATCTTTATTTATAACAACTTGTCCTTTTTCATTCATTTTATTCTTGAACACCCATTTGGAAACTATTACATTCTTATCTTTGGGTCTAGGAACAAGTTCCCAAGTATTGTTCCTCTCAATCTGATCAAGATCTTCATTCATAGCTCTAATCCAATCATCATGCTTGTTGGCTTCATCAAAATTTTTAGGTTCAATCATAGATAGAAAAGCAACATGAGATTGTTATGAGTCTTTAATCATTTTCCTTCTTGTCTAAACTCCTTTATTTATATCTCCAATTATCTGTTTTTCAGGATGATTCTTTCTAACAGTTCTCAGAGGTGAGTTTGTTTCTTTCTGCTGATTTGTGTCAGCCTGAGTATTCGTATCTTCATCTGATTCAGATTCTTCTCTTTCTGATCCTTGGACCTATTCATCTTCATCTTCAACTATATCTTTTGTTCTTGGTTCAACACTACTTATATTTATAACCGAGACTTCTTCATCAAATTTTATGTCGATACAATCAACCAATTTATGCAGCCTCTTATTGTAGCATCTGTACCCTTTATTGTTTGTAGCATAACCTAAGAAGATACCTTCATCAGTCCTATCATCATATTTGCCAATATTTTCATCATTATTCTTAATATAACATTTACTCCCAAAGACTTTAAAATGCTCGATTGAAGTAGGTCTTCCAAACCATAGTTCATAAGGAGTCTTGTCACTGTGTGGTCTAAGATGTGCTTTGTTAAGGATATGAACAGTTGTATGAATTGATTCCACCCAATATTTCTAAGGTATGTTCCTTTCATTCATCATTGACCTTTCCATTTGTTGTACTGATCTATTCTGCCTCTCAACAACTCCATTTTGCTGTGGAGTCCTTGGAATTGTGTACTCTCTTTTGATTCCATGTTTATCACAGAACTCTTTGAAGTTCCATGAGCTAAACTCTCCTCCTCTATCATACCTTACTACCTTCAATCTATTTCCTGTTTGATTCTCAGTTAGAGCCTTAAACACTTTGAATTTTTCAAATTCTTTAGATTTTTCCTTCAAAAAGGTAGCCCATGTTAGTCTAGAATAATCATCAGTAATCAACATAAAATAATTTTCTTTTCCTGTACCTTATTTCCTTGATGTTCCACATAAATCCATATGTACTAACTGGAGAGGTTTTTCTGTTGAAGGAAAGTTTTTAGATTTGAACTGAGTGCGAGTAAGCTTTCCTATTTGGCAAGGTTTACAAATAGAGTCATATGGCCTTGATATCTTCGGAAGATCTTTTACTGCCCCATTGTTTCTGAGCTTGATTATATGATTAAAATTTAGGTGTCCAAGTCTCCTATGCGACAACCAAATTTCATCATATTGCTTAAGTGGCATTCTTCTTTTTCTTATTTTAACACATAGACATCGTTTTATGTTCTTATCCCTTTTGCAACCAGTTGTCCTGAATTCAAAGCCTTTACTTTACAGTCTTTAGAAGTAAAAAAAACTTCACATCCTTTGTCACAAACTTGACTGACACTTAGTAGATTATGTTTCATACCATCTACAAACAACACATCTTGAGATTTTCCTTTTCCATTACTCAGGCTTACCATTCCTTTACCTTTTATTTTTCCTGGTGCATCGTTTCCAAAAGTTACATTCCCTGATTTGTTTTCACTTAAAGTTAGAAACTTACTTTTGTCTCCAGTCATATGTTTGGAACATCCACTGTCAATATACCAGGGATTCTTTTGTTTTTGGGCTGATAACATTAGTCCACACTTGTCATCTACTTTCTTCTTCCAAACCTTAACATTTTCAACAGTGGGGATCAAATATGGCTTGTAATTCCTTAAGCGACAATCTGTAGCTTTATGTTCATAATTATGGCAGAGGTAACATTCTGGTTCACTGAATAACATATCATAGCAATTTTTATGGTCATAGATATTGTTATGCTTAACCTACGTCCTTTTCCCAGCCATAGCATGATTTATAGTCTGAGGTTGTTTGTTGCTTAGTTGTCTCGATCTTTGTTGTGGAAGATGGTTATTCGTTGAGTATCTTGATTGTTCATATCTAAATCTTAAAGAACAGTCTATAGCTTTGTGACCCAAATTAGAGCAGAAAAAACAATAACCATAGAAAAAACCTTTGTACCTTGAAAAAGTTTGTCTTCTTTGAGGAGGTCAATTTCTTTCATGCTGATAATCTCTCTGATCTACAGATTCGGTTCTGGTAATTTTTCTTCCATTCCTTCTTGGTGGTTGATTCTCTTTCTTTGTTTTTGCAGAGTGTTTGTTGTCAAT
>ML776620.1:1175122-1217119 GCA_009831015.1 Picea engelmannii | reverse complement strand
TTGGCTTGGAATTATTAGCTTGGTTGGAGTGGCTTTGAGATTTTCCTTTGTCAAGATAGATTGTGAATATTATCAGATCTATGCTCTTAGAATTCTTGGAGTGAAAGTGTGTGGGGAACGAAGGACAGTTGGAAGGGACCTTATGACATCAAAACCATGGTTGTAATCTCTCTTTCACATTTAATATGATTCTTTCCTATAAAGCTTGTTGTGTTTTATTGTATGATTCCTTGATCACATACATAGGTTTATATTGAGTTTATGCTATTGCTATCACTTTGGTTGGTTGCATTCTTTTGCAGGATCATCATTGTATGAACATTGGAATGGAGCTAGGATGGCGATGGTGAGAGGAAGCAACATTTAAACGATATGTCACTCATCCCTCTTTAGTTAGTAAATTCAATATCTAAAACTTAAGGAAAGCGTCATGTTCTGGTGTGTTTTGTTCTAGATCTAGGTTGATCTAGGGAGATCAGTTAGTGTCCGCACCTACCGATTTGTCCGATAATAGGAAGAGGTGCGTAGACAAGAGGAATTGTGACATGTCAAACAAAGGGAAATAGAGGAACATGTACATGAAGAGATGAAGTGAACGACGTGAGAATAAGTACTGCATCACTTGGGTCAAAAAAAAAAAATTGATGACCAAGTAAGTACCTTCTTATGTTGTTGTTTAATATTGTTAAGTGACCCTAATGCTACGTGAAATTTGACATAGATGTTAGCATCCTACATGGGGGAAGAAGGGTCTGATAGAATCATATCATCCCCCCAACCAGAAAGTGATGTGTGATAGGTCAGCAAACATAAGCACACCAGAAAAGAGTTTAATATTACAGATGAACTCAGAAGATATGATATGTATGGTCATGTTGGATCTAGGTTTCGATGTGAACATTCTACCAAATAATTCATGGGAATTGATGGGTAAACCAAATTTGGTGTGGTCTCCCATTTAGATGCGATTGAAAATTAGTACATAATCTACCCTATAGGTTGATTGAAGCAAGTTGAAGTGAACATAGAAGGGGTAAAGATGAAGGATGATTTTGAATTAATAGATATCATGGATGATTCTTATCCATACCCTGCCCTACTTGGCATTGGTTGGGCCTTCAAAAAAAAATATTTTTTGAATCTGAAGAAGAGACAAATGTAGTTTGATACCAACACCCTATGCGATATCACGCGTTTGGATCCTAATGAAGGGGACATATACAAAAATCTTGTAGACGAGGATGCACAAATCTCTGTTATTGAAAATATCTACAAGATCACAGGGCATGGGGAATATTATTTCAATCCCACAATGCATGGGGAAATAAGTTGGAGGAGCCTAAATTCATATGATATTGATTTCTACGATTCCATGGAAAGGTGGAAAAACAAGATTTACGAAGTATCGACAAGGAGATTTGTACACATTACCATTGAAGTGCGTGAACAATAATTTTGGTCCTATCGGTTCGATGGGTCAGATCAGGTGAATGCGTTTATTTCCTGGATATGAAATATTCTTGAACACCATGTGGTACACTCCCTCGACACATTGTTAATAGGAATACCCGCACAATGGTGGGTTGCGCATCGAGAATAATTCTAAGAATGGGAAGTTGTGGATGATCCACTAAGAGAAAGATTCAGGTCATGGGTGGATATTTGTCAGTATATGTGTTCTTGTGAATGACGTTGGGTAGTCAAGAAAGGACATGGGGTGTGAAGTCGATATATGAAGGCCCATCACATGCTTCCTAGAAAACACTATGTCCCCCCAGTTCCTAGATTTTATAATGGATGGGTAAGGGAGTTGCATTCATGTAGGATGGAGACAACTACTCAATATGCTGTAATGGAAATCACGTCGACCTTTTAAATCCCCAACAACCCCATTGAGAAAATAGATGAGATACACACAAGTAAGGAAGTAGTGGTTAATCAGTGGCTTCCACCAAATCTAGACGCGTTGAGTCTAGTTCCTCCATGGAGAAAACTAAGTGGTTCACTGGGATTGTGTGAAGAAGCACCACGACCCACTAGGGGTTGCTGCGGAAAATTAACCAAGGGTGAACTAATGCAAAAGTGCGTATGAATCATGTGTGATTCCTTAGAAGAACCTAAATCATGCATGTACAAATCCATCCACATCATCATCACCCTGAAATATTCAACGATGGAAAATATTTGAGATAATAATGGTCGATATGATAGGAAGTTACACCTCGTTGATTTCCTCTAATTTTGGAAATATGGAGTCATTAATGTAGTTGATAGGAGAATGATTTTTCGATTTAGAATAGATAAGAATTTAATTATGGTGGATGGCATAAATCCGGACATTAAGGCTACAAATATTTATCTATATCCAACAAAACAACTTCGACGACTATGATGGTAGGTGGTACTGAACAACTCACGAAATGGACTGGCTAGTAACTCCACACTCGATGAAAGATAGGTGCCATTATTTTTCCATTATATTAAGGATGAATGGAATGTTTTGGATCATTAATTATCCCCCTTTTTTGAGAGAATTCTTCCATTCATATCGTAGCAAGTTGTTAGAGAACAAAAGTGAAAAACCCTCATTAGCTATCCAACAACCGAATCCACTTGTATAGTTGAATTGTTGACTTGTTTCGGGATTTCATACTTTCAAAAAACAATCACCATATATAGCATGCATCCTCAAACAAACCCCAAGCATGCAAAAAGTATAAGGAAATGAAGGAGAATTCATTTCCAAATCCAGTGTTTCCATGCAGAGTATAGTTTCAGGGGCCAATGTTCAGGAAAGTCCCACTTCTCAAATGTGTCGATTATAACATGAGGGAACCCAATCAGTTCCTTGAACTATAGTTTGATAAATATAAATCCATCATCCAGAAAGAAGATGGTACTGAAAAAGTGGTTATTGAGGAATGGGCGAAGCCTCTATGGAAATCGAACATTCTCATATTGCTCAAATGTCCACATTTTGGTTGCACCCCAACAACTCAGGCATGTGTTTGTTTCCTCCTCACTAGAGTGCATGGGGGCTACCTATGGTTGGACTAGCCTTATCTTATTGATCAGAACATGATGAAAAAGGTTTTAGTCCTTCCCACTTCTGGAGAATATCCAACAAATACCCTCAAAGTGAAAGACACAACTCATAAGGAAGTATACTCTTGATTTGACACACACAAGGGGAAGCATGGGGTTGTAATCCATGAAATTAATGATCTAGAAGTATGGTTCACGACATAGTTATTGGCCTGCAATCTCATTCACAAATGAAGAAAAGATGAATTCACTCTCGGGGTGGTCCTCACCATAGAGTGGTGTGTAGGATGAACTTAGATGGCCTAGGATCAATACTTGATGGATGATTTTATTACCGACTACCTAGATGCCTAGGATTGGGAAAAAGAGTTTCATTACATTTGGGTTATCCTTATATTGTATATGGTGGGGAAGTTTGAATCCCTATGTCAATAACTAGATTTACCCCCACCACCAAGATCTCCACCATAGGACCACCAGTCTATCGAAACTCTGAGAATGATATAGAGAAGAATTATGATTGTTAATCCGCTCGCCATGGTTCCCTCTGATTCGACTAAGACATAGATACAAATTTCACAGGTCTCTACTACTGAGCTACAGAGTTTTGTCACTACCATGCTCTACGATATTAGGGAGAGAAACCAAATTCTCACCCAAGATCATGCCAAACTATGCCTTTAGTTTAACCAGGAACTCTCAAGTCATGCAGATACCAAGTCCCAGTTGCAATAAGAATCAAGCGCAAAACAAAAATTGAAGTTTCTCGGTAAGACCTCCAGACCTTGCATCTTGTTGAGGTTACCATGCATACAAAAACTAAGGCCTATTGTGAAGACACTCTATCCATTCACACCGAAGTATTCACTTCCCTATATGAATCTTGTTCATGGATTTGTAATCCCGAATAAGTCTAGCCAGATATCCCCACACCACATAAATGTAAAGTGGTTATTGAGTGCATTCATCTCTTGGAATATCAAAATATAACACTCCACATGCAGATTCAAAAGTTAATGTTGGAGGAGACACAGATATAGAATAATATTTCAACGACTGAAGCAGTCGTCCGGGATGACCTGAATAGATGTTACACATTATTTTTGTCATTCCTATGACCGTTAATGATGTAAACCTATCTGTTTCCTTCAGAGGGGTCAGTGGCCTGAGTTCCTGAAGAGAGAAGGGAGAAGAACTTTTCCTGAGAAAAGAAGTTTCATTTTCCTTTGTAAAAACCCTATAAAAAGGGAAGTTCGCAGGCTACATTATAGCTAGGGTGCGAGAATGCCTGATTCTTGCAGGCTACATCATAGCTAGGTCACGAGGAGTTCGAAGTCTTCTCTATAGGAAGGGTGCGAGAATGCTTACATGTGGGAAAAACGGGCGTTTTCTCTAATCTTCTAGAAGGAGAAACTTCCATGGTGAGGTGGCATCTGAATGGTTTGGATCTTACTCGCTTTCATAATTTAGTGGGATCATCCTAACCTCCTCACCTTATCCTCTTCAGCTTATAAAAGGAGAGGAGCTCTCATTGAGAAGGGCTAAGTTGGATTTGGCTTGGAATTATTAGCTTGGTTGGAGTGTCTTTGAGTTTTGCCTTTGTCAAGATAGATTGTGAATATTATCATATCTGTGCTCTCAAAATTATTGGAATGGAAGTGTGTGGGGAATGAAGGAAAGTTGGAAGGGATCTTATGACATCAAGGCCACAGTTGTAATTTCTCTTTCACATTTAATATGATACAGTAATATGATTCTTTCCTATAAATCTTGTTGTGTTTTATTGTATGATTCCTTGATCACATACATAGGTTTATGTTGAGTGTATTCTATTGCTATCACTTTGGATGGTTGTGTTCTTTTGCAAGTTCATCATTGTATGAGTGTTGGAACGGAGCTAGGATGGCGATGGCGAGAGGATGTGACATTTAAATGGTATGTCACCCATCCCTCTTTAGTTAGCAAATTCAATATTTAAAACTTAAGGAAAGCGTCATGTTCTGGTGTGTTTTGTTCTAGATATAGGTGGATCTAGGGAGATCAGTTAGTGTCCGCACCTACCAATTTATTCAATAAAAATAGATTGAATTACTTCTCAAGGGTGGTCAAACATAGCTTCATCTTGTGGAATCACTTGCAAAGTCACCCATAATTAAATTTGATTAATGACTGAGTTTACATGGCAAAGGATGAGGTTGCACAATAAAAGAGTATCTTGGATTCTCTTCCTCTCAACGAACACCAAGTTGCAATGGAAGCTATTGCATCCAAAACTAAGGAGATTGTTGTCATCTGTGTTGAAAAAAATGGCATATCATAGATAATCACTACTATGGCCGATGAGGTCTTAATATTTTCTACTCGGTTGATATATGCCTAGGTGTTTTTCACCCCCTTGATCAAGAAGATGGAAACAACACACCTGGAAACCCCTCAAGTCACAACAATCAATGCAGATGAGGTTGTCTAGTTCACCCAGGAACTTCATGGCAACCTTAATGAGTCTAATAGAAAATTCAAAGAGTTCATTCATGAACAATTGAAGAAGGTTTTTTCCATCGCAACAGTCACTCCATGAGGAACTTGGCTTGAGGAAAAGCCAAAGAATAGTGGTGGAGGCCTATTAGAACCCAATTTTTTGGGTAAATATTGTGCGTGTGCACAAACAAAGTTTTGAAAACCTATTCCAATTTTGTGTGCACTCAAGAAGTTGTGTGGTGGGTGATAGGAGGGGCGCGCGTGCTAGATCAAGTTTTTCTAATGCATGCCAGTTCAATTTCTTCCAATGTGCACCGAACTGAGTTTTGAGATGTGCACCAAAACTTAAGAAGACACTGCATGCATGTCAACATCAAGAAAATAATATTCAATAAATATTCCCAAATGATTACTTCAGGAAGCACAAGAGATTGTGGACCAGTAAGGAGATGAGCTAGAAAAATAGTTAAGATTTCCACTATTCCAAAGAGGCTATGTGGAATGCATGTGGGTGAAATAATCATGTGAGACTGGTATTTGGAGGAGCGAGTGGGGCATAACTGATAGTGACATAGCACCAGAGTCGAGAAGAAGATAAAAGGGAGAAACGATGACATAAATAAGTTGTTGTTAGTAATTTTAGCTATCCAACTAGGTAGCTAGTGTTGGTTGTTGTCAATGTATTTGAGCTCTCTCTGAGCCTATGTTTTTGTAATGTCTTTGGTTGTGTGTATGGGTTCATCATATCTACAGAGTATTAAGAAAGTGCATACAACTATGTAATTTAATACTAGGAAAATGTATAAGAGAGTAGGGCACTATTGTTGTCAATTGATGAGTTTCTAATGTATGTCTGTGAATGGTCGACTAAAGATAATAAAGATGCAATGATTTTGGTCCTATTATGTGTTGATCATGAGTCAACTGAATGTATGTGTTGAGGTTGTATATCATTATTGATTAAGTAGTTTTTAATGCATTATATGAATTCCAAACCGGATGGATTCTCGTTCAATTAGTCCTTCATCATTGACACAATACTAGATGGTATCTTTGATTCTCATGGCGTCTCAGGTGAGACCTTCTTCAATATTTGGATAGGGATTGATATTTTGATGCCTTAGGGTTTTTTTTTGTCAACTCTAGATGAACCCTGGGTCTTCAACCCCCAACGTTAAGAAGGATGCATTGTGGAATGACCCAACAATGCACCAAAATATTCTCTACCTTCAACTATAGCTTATCTACAACCATGTTTGGTGCTTTGGATGACTCAACTTGACTTGGGTCGTATAGATCTCTTTTTCATGACTTCAATTGGATAACATGGAAGAAAGAGTGAATATGTCACATGTGGAACGATAACTCCAATATGTAGGTGACATTTCCAATATTCTCAAGAAATTTTAATGGTCCATCATACCTCTACATAAGATATAGAATGATCCCTTTAGATGGTGGGAATTGATCTCTTCTTAGCTTGAGTAAGAACAACTCTCCTACTTGGAATTTTACATTGAACCTGCTTTGATATTCCCACTACTTCATTTTTTCTGCTGCGTTAGTCAAGTGTGTGAAAGCTATATCCAACTGATCCCGCCAACTCTTCATGAAGACCATGGCTAATGGATTCGTCCCATAATAGCCATGTGTCACAAAATGAGGAGTTGTGGGTTGTTTTATGTTTGTCAACTCAAATGGATTGTAGTTTGTCACTTAACTCTTCTGCAGGTTGTAGCTGATTGGGCAGTGTCCAATAAGTCTGGCTAATTCATCTGATTCACCTGTACATAGTGCCACAAGTATTCCTCTAGAAGTGCATTGATTCATTCAGTCTGCACATCTATTTGTGGATGGTAGGATGAACTCTTCAACAAATTCATCCCCACAAGATTGAAAAATGTTGTCCAAAAATTAATTGTGAACCTTACATCCCTGTCCAACACAATTTTCAGTAAAAGACCCCAATACTTCACTATGTGCTTGAAAAACAACTTCGCAACTTCTTCCATGTTGCAAGGAATATTTGTCGCAACGAAGAAAAAATACTTGGAGAATCGATCCACCACGGCCAAAATCCAATTGTATCCCTACACCATTGGAAGTTGTGTGATGAAGTCCATATAGACACTCATCCATGGTATTTTTGGAATCAATAAAGGTTGCACCAATCCTTCTCTGATTCTAGTGTATGTCTTATCCTGCTGACATATAAGGAAAGTGCAAACATACTCCTCCAAATCCTGCTTGAAACACTCCCAAAAGTATCCTTTCTCCAACAATGCCACCATTCTTCGTTGTTCAGGGTGGCTAGACTAGGTTGAGTTGTGACATTGCATCATGAATTCCCTCCTGAGGTTGGACAACTTAGGGACATAGATTCACTCCCCAAAGTACAATATTCCATTGTGTAGCCAAAAATTCCACCTTTTTTCATCCTTCAATTGCTTCATGATGTTATTCACTATGTGATTGTTCTCTAACCCTTCCTTTATCCTTCCGTACAACTCTTCCAAGACATGAATATGATTTCCCCATGATGTAAGAAACTCGTCCTCCTCCTCTAGGACAACGAATTGTGCCTTTCTACTCAAGGCATCCATAACAATGTTTATCCTTCCTAACATATACTTAATGGTCTGTCAAATTATATGAGGAAGTCTTTCCATCTTTCTTTCTTGGGTAAAAAATTCGGCTACGTGACTACGTAACTTGTTGCAACATTTTTTGTCTTCACAAAAAATGACTTTCCCAACAAGTAGTGTCTCTAAGTATGGAAAAAATGTATCATTGTAGTCATATCCTTCTCATGAATGGGGTATCTCCATTCACAATCTTGGATATTTATGATCTCAAAGGAAAATGGATGTCTCTTCTGCATTAAAACTCCTCTAATGGAAAATTTTGATGCGTTCGTCTACACTTCAAACGATTTCTCAAAGTATGGAAGCTTCAACATGGGAACAACAAAAATTCTATTTTTTAGGTCTTCAAAGTAGACTTTCTCCTCTATGTCCAGTTCCATACTTTCTCCTTTTTGAACAAGTTAGTTAGTGGTGCAACAATCTTGGAGTATCCCTCTATGAACTTTCAATATTAGTTGACTATTACAAAGAAGACTCTCACATCATGAATTGTATGTGGCTCTTCCCAATATTCGATTTCCTTGACCTTCATAGGGTCCATGCAAGTGCATCCTTGACCAATACAATGCCCCAAGAATGGTATCTCGGCCTACCCAAAAACACACTTGGACTTCTTCAAGAACAACTGGATATGTCTCAGTGCCTCAAATACCTATGCCAAATGTTTCTTCTGCTCCTCCATACTTTCTCTATATAGTACAATATCATCCAAATACACCACAACAATGTTGTCCAAAAATGAACGTGACACATCATTCATCTATGTGAAGAAGGTTGCAGGGGCGTTACACAACCCATAGGTCATCACTAGGAACTCATAGATCCCATACCTCGTCACCATGGTTGTCTTCGCCTCATCTCCTTCTGCAATCCACACCTGATAATACCCATGTCGCAAGTCAATATTTAAAAATACTTTGACCTTGGCCAACTTGTTAAAGCAATCAAGTCCCATTTCCTTCGCTACCTCAGTCTTCAAAAAGTTGTGTGAGGCACCTGAGACAACCAAAACTTGCACCATTATTACATTTACAACCAGATCCACAAAATGCAATTGATGGTATTGACTACCAAGATTTCCTCCCAAGGCACCCAACGAAACAACCCCTTGTAGCTTGTTGCAAACCGAGCCTTGCCACTCTTTCCTTGTTAAGTGAAAAAGAAAAATAGAATCACAATACAACATACCTGCAATATTCTTGTATTTTGTAGACTGTGTGGGAGCGCCTCTTGGTCCACCACTTGGTTCCAAGCTTCTTTGTTGAAAGTCCTTGTAGATCCTGGTTCACTAAACAAACCAAGTATCATCTGTCTCAGGTCACATAAGGATACTTGACTTGACCTTCCTTGAGTCATTGGTGACATGCTTCCATCGTACGACTTCATCCACCTCTGTCGAAGGAGTCACAACACCTTGGGTCACCTCACTTTTGGACTATACAAAGCTTGTCATACCATGCGTTGTGTCTCTAAAAACTCTTTCTTGGAAAATTTCTTTGATACCATTTTTCATGCCCCCAAGAGTCATTCCCAAGTCGAATATTGACATATCGTGGATGTGCGACACTGCGATGGTTCTCAATTGGCAGCTTGGCTCAACCAAGGATACTTCACCTGGACTATTCCTCTTCACCTAGAGCTAACCCATACTATGTCCTAGGCTATAGAGGAGTCACATGCTTCCTCTATGCAACTCAATTGTATATTTAGACATTTTTTTAACATTGTTTACAACTTAGTCAACCTGGTATACAATAGAAAACATGTGAAACACAAGAGACACAGATATAGTGCGGGGCGATGCCTAATACCTAAATTTGTTTATTATATTGTGAAAAATAAACAATTATTTACAAAGAGGGTTCTATTGTCATATTTACATAGATTAGTAGAGTCTCACAACTCTTCCTTATACATCAGAACTATCTAAACTTGCGGTTCTTTCACACCAAGACTTTCCCTGTTGCTCCTCCTTTCCTAGGCTTGAGGTGCACCTCAATTGTGCACCCAACCTCATACCTCAATGTCTCTTTTCTTCACTTTCTTCTTGTGCCTTTGGTTGTGTGCACTTGTGCTCTTATAGGGACTCTAAGGGTCACTTGTGTGAAACTTCTTATCTTTTGGGGGTGTCATGCCCCTTTTTGAATTATCAAACTCAACCGAACCATCGTGCCCCTTCGTGGAACCATTTTTCCCAAACGATCATGTTCTCCCATTAATAGTTTCATTTCTTCGAACTATGTGCCCCATCCTTGGGCGCATTCCCCTTGTCTTTCTCTTCCTTATGCCGATCGTCGTGACTGTCTATGGGTGTGCCAATGGGGTCATCCAACCTCTTTGGTGTGCCCATGTTTCCAAGGGAAAATGGGTCCACTACTTGGGAGTGCTACCAAGTTTCCCCACCCTTTCTTAAATTCAACCCAATTATCCATCTTCCATTGAAAGGGAAGAAGGGTGTGTGCCCCCTTGGGATTTCATTTCACCTCCGTGCCCCAAGGTGCTCCTGCCCACACCCATAATACAAGTTATTTCCCAACTGTTTATTTCCCCCTTTTTATCTTCGTCTGTTTTGTCAATGAATCTTCCTAAGAATCACACATGCTCGGTCACTGTCACATAAGGGCATACACAATCAATTTCACCTAACTATCCAACTTCCCTAACATCGTATATGTCTTTTTACAAGTATTCTCTTCCCAAACTACACACACTCCACAATGGCGTTGCTTGATTCTATTTCTATTTGTGAACATTTTCATTTAGACTTAGAATCCACAATGACATTGCTTGATTCTACTTCTATATGTGCACATTTATTGCATTCATACTTAGAATTTTAGTGTATGTTCCAACATCAACTTCTTCATGTGAGGAAAAATATAATACATTTTGTGTTTTTAATATTTTTTCATTACAAATATTTTGATGCTCTACTTTAAAATCCATGTATTATTTGCATTTGTCCAATCCTTCAACTTTTCTAAATACTACATGTACAACATTCCTCATCTTATAAATGTTTTCTTTTCCAAACTTTCTCCATGTATTCTAGTGTCTTCTTCGGAATTTGCTTCCTTCAATCTATCTTAACACATATTTTCATCATTTGTAATAATTTCTCCTTACACCCATACAATTTTTTTACGTGAATATGGGTGAAATCTCATATTCCTCTTCTAGATCTACCTCATATGCATAATCTCATATTCCTCTTCTAGATCTACCTCATATGCATAGTCTTCAAATTTTATGTAGACCTTGCAAAATATAATCTTCCTTAAGTTCATCATATTCAATGTGCCTCTATGATCTCATATGGATTTAGAGATCGATTAATCCCATGATGGGAAGAATTATTCTAGAATATTGTGGAAGGATAAGTGCATAATTTTGGTTGTTGTATCATAGGTGAAAATTGTGCATATTACATTGATCGCTTCAACACCCATTATAGTGACAATCTAGTTGT
Source organism: Picea engelmannii (assembly GCA_009831015.1). Taxonomy (NCBI): domain Eukaryota; kingdom Viridiplantae; phylum Streptophyta; class Pinopsida; order Pinales; family Pinaceae; genus Picea; species Picea engelmannii. Next base: position 1,205,482 of record ML776620.1, on the reverse strand, counting down.
GTTATGAACACACTTCTACTTTGTCATGAACTTCCAATGTTGTGATATAATCATTCTAATCCAAATATTGATCACTTTTAGACTCACAAACATACATTTTAGTTCAACATAAGTGCATTAACAAGGATAAACAACTCNTGGGGGAATCGACAAATTGCGGTTCTCGTACTCGCGTGACACATGGTCGATACTCGTCCACTACCACTATACCCCTAGGTGCACCACATAGCCTGCAAGCATGGAACACAGATAAATAGGGGTGAGAATCGAACTTGAGACCTTCTTTACATATTTCCTTCCATTAACACGACACTTGCCAATCGGTCTACACCCCTACACGCTGAAGGGTTATTAACTAAAGCTCAACAATCATAATAGATCATTTCCTTCTTCATTGTCTCTTCATTTTATTGAAACTTGTACATGAATGAGATTTTAGATATGAACAAAGGATGTGAAATGCTTCATAGTCCCTTGGATTCTATTATTTTGACCATGAGTTTTATTATAAAAGGGTTTTTACCTCAAGAGGGTTACATTTTTTTTTGTCCCCATGATTAAGTTTGATTTCCATTAAATGTGAACATTGAGTAGTAGTTGAAGTGAAATAAACAATTAGTGGGAAGAGATATTTATTGTAAAGTTGACTTATTGATGGTCTAAGAGCTATAATAACTAAAGTGAATTAAAGAATGTTTAGTGTAAGATAACTTTATTGATGTTGGGTAGGTTTTGCGATCTTCATGTCAGATGAGCATTCCCTAGTGGTTGAGGACATGACATTTGTTTAAGTGAATGCATTAGAAATATGAGTAATGGTCATGTAATGTACTAATTTCACTAATGAATATCATGTTTTAGAGTGGATTTGTCTTAAGTCTCAATGTTTCCATAATAAATCTAGTTGTTAGGTGATGTTATGTTTATTTATGTTATGTTTACTTATTAGATTAGTGTTTCTTTTTATGGTTATGCACTAGATAAATACTTGAGTGACATGCCTTGGGGTTGGATGTTTGAATGCAAGAGATTGCATGAGAAACCTTGAGTACAAGAGGAGAAAACTAGAATAGAGTAGGTTTGGATCAAATAGATTTAGACAAAGATTTGTATTACAATGAGATTTAGATAAAAAAATATTTGGATTTGACTTTAAGGGTAAAGTTAATATGGTGGAAAATAGAAAGACATCAATTATCATATAGGATATAGAAATACTTGGTTGATATATGATTAGGCAAAATATAGGACATCTGAATAGAAAATTGATAGATAATGTTGGTGCTGAAAATGATAAGGAAAGAACAACAATTGTAAGACGACAATTCAAAGGAACAGGTGCTAAACAATGGAGAAAGAGAGTTCTTAGAGAACCCAAATAATGGAAAAAATGCATCTAGTTTCCCCCCACTGAATGGAGGAGGAAATGCGGTGGAAAAAGGTAAGAAAATGTAAGGTGAAGCATCAAAACTTGGAGGAAAAACACAATGAAATGTGGTGGATAGATATCTGAATAGATCTCAATGTAGAGGAAGAATTATGCAGAGGATTCCAAGAATGAATTTGTAGAAGAGTATATGAATAATCCCATAGAGTATGTGAAAAAGACATTATAGATACATATATAAGGGCGTAGACCAATAAAACATATATAGGAATGATGAGTGTATTCCAACAAGGATAGGGATTTCCATCCTTAACTAGTAAGACCTAGAAGCATGGACCCATCCGAAAACTCCACTTATCACAAGAGTACAAAAGGTAATGACCATTTATTTACCCTAGAGATGATACATAAATCATAATCCAAGAAAAAATAAATATTTCATATAAGGGTGAACTAATGATGCCAAATCAATCACGTTTCTTTAATGTAAAGGATTACTAGTGACAAATTTTAGAGGAATGGGCATTAGGGATGGGAAATAATCAAAAGTCTATCATGTTGATTTTTGTAGCTTCGGGTAGGTATTCTCAAGTTCCCTAGGTGTTGGGCATGTGGGAATCATCGTGGTCACCACATCACACTTTCATGGTGAAAACCTCCGTGGAATGACGCCGAGGCTTCATGTGTTTGGTGATTGGCTTTGTTGGATTGTGTTGGGGCTTCACACCCACAAGAAAGTCTTATTTTATATTGACTTGTGGAGGGGATTCTATGACTACCATTAAAGATTGTATACAAAAGAGAGAGTTCATTGTGACATTTCATATTGTGTGGAGTGTGTAGAGACATGATGGAGCATAAGTGAGTGACCACTTGTGTTAGGAGGCTTGGTGATTTCATCAAAGGGAAATTATGCAATTGTTGAAAATCTGGCCTAGGATAAGTGTGGAAGGACATGTGTGAAGGGAGTTGATTTTTTCATACATGTATGTGGGTTGCAATAAGGTGAATCACGTATGTACGTGGGTTGCAGTAAGGTGAATCACGTATATGTGGGTTGTAGTGGGCATAGTTGCATATGTATGCATGTTGCAGTACGGTGAACCACGTACATCCATGCAAGTCTACTACATAGGAGTAGGTCCGTATAATATGACGTCAACAAAAATATAGGTGATGTTAGTAGGCCATACAGGTGGTCTGCAACAGATTTGTGGGAAGAATAAATTTCAGGGAATTCCTAAGGTTTGGTTTTTTTTTTTTCTATTATTGGAAGAAAAGGTTGTCCTCATATTCTGGTGGATTTGTATTGGTTGGGAGGGATGGTTTTTCCCTCATAATTTCTAAAATTAACAAATTTATATGACATAATTTTTTTGTCTCATGTGTGTTGATGATTGGTCTCTGATCTTGTTGTTTTTGTTGCATATATTTTCAGTCAATAATTTTCAGTGTAAAATTGTTCAGTGGTAACAACTAGGGTTTAGTGTTAGTTCACTAGGAAGCAATTTTCAAATATGAAAATTAGTCACATAGATTTGCATATGAAAATTGAAATGGTACGAGAGCTTGGGATGTGAAGAGAAGTGGATCATATTTGAGACACATAGATGCTACAATTGGTTTCAAATTTCTACCAATAAAGTCAGGAGGGTGTCATGGGTTGATATGGCCAGGTAGGCTGCTTTGGAGAGGGAAGCTTCTAAGAGCTAGGAATATTTTAATATGGGATCATGCCAGAAAACAAGATTTTCTTCAGTGATCGAGGATGCAACCAGTCAGGGGGACTAGAGAAAAGGATTTTTTTTGGTGACAGAAGGAGCAGAAAATAAAGAGGATTGGAAATAAATTTTGGTAGAGGATTCAATGTGGGAGACATAGATACTTCTAGGGGATAGTGGAGTGTGGTGATAATACATCCCTCACTAATATGGAGTGTTGATTTTTGTAGCTTCTGGAAAGTATTCTCACATTTCCTAGGTGTTGGGAATGTGGTAATTATCATGGGAACCACATCACACTTTCGGTTTGGTGAAAACCCCCATGGAGTGAATCCGAGGCTTCATGTATTTGGTGATGTGATTTGTGGGTTTGTTTTAGGGCTTCACACCCACCATAAAGTATAATTTTATGTTGACTTGTGGAGGGGCATCTATGATGACCCCTAAGGATTGTATATAAAGGAGAGAGGTCATTGTGACATTTCATATTGTGTGGAGTCTGTAGAGACATGATGGATATAACATAATTAACTGAACAACTTGTGCTAGGAGGCTTGGTGATTTCAACAAAGGGAAATTATGAAATTGTGGAAAATATGGCCTAGGGGAAGTGAGGAAAGATGCATGTGCAAAGGAAACCGATATTTTTGTACATGTATGTGGGTTGCAAGAATCTGAATCATGTATGTACGCAGGTTGCAGTAAGGTGAATCATGTATACATGGGTTACAGGGTGCACACTTGCGTATGCACATGGTTTGTAGTAGGGTGAACCACGTACATCCATACAAGTCTTCTAGGAAGGAGTAGGTCCATATAGGTTGATGTCAGAAGAAGTATAGATGATCTCAGCAGGTCATACAGATGTTCTGCAACAAATCTGTGGGCAGGGGAAATTTCCAAGGACTTGCTAATGTTTTTTTTTTTTTTTTTTTCTAATATTGGAGGACAAGGTTGTCCTCAAATTCTAGTGGATTTTTATTGGTTGGGAGGGCTTGTTTTGTACTCAAATTTTCTGAAATTAACAAAGTTACAGGAAACAATTTTTGTGCCTCGTGTCTGTTGATGATTCATCTCTGATATTGTTGTTTCTGCTGCATATATTTTCAATCAATAATTGTTCAGTGTAAAATTGTTCAATGATAAGAGATAGGGTTTATTGTTAGCTCACTAGGAAGCAATTTTCAGATATGAAAATTAGTCACATAGAGTTGCATGTGAAAAGCGAAGGACAATAAAAACAATATTATGTTTCTAGGAGGGAAGCGAGCTTCTAAGTGATTCCTATATGGAATGTGGGGACACACAATGGAAAATTTCATATATAATATCTCCATACATACATGTTGTGTTTTGTGTAGGCTAGGAAACCATGACACAAACAAGTTCCAAAATGAAATAAATTCACAAACTACTTTATGATAGTCAAGGTAAACAAGGAGTTGAAATAGAAGAAAGTCCTTGTAGCCACAAGAGGTCACCCAAGAAAGTATAGATCAACTAAATCAGACAATGAGGAACCATTGACAATGATGTAGACTACAACTACCATACATTATTATTTGAAGAAGCGATTCGAGTAAAGATGAAGATAGCCCTGAAAGAGATTTTTCAGTGAAATGAGTCTACAAGATAGATAAAAAAAGGATTTTAAGAACAAAGGACAAAATAATTGAAAATAGACTTCAAAAAGATGGTATAGGACAAACACTATTTGAGGAGGATATATGAGTTTTTTGGATACTTAGTCGACATGGACAAAGAGGAAATGAAAGAAAATCATACAATGTAGGTAAGTAAAATGAAATGGCTTTGTAATCAATCATGGCCACTACTATAAAATAAATGGGAAAATAAACAATAATAACAATAAATAAGCAAGTTAGGACACTTGCACACCCATAGGTGGATTAAACTTACAAATCTAAGTAGTGGAGGAAAAATTCTCCAAGAAACACTTGAAACTAATTGATTTGTATTGATAAAATTATAATTAAATATATTAGAGAAAAAAATCCTTATTTATATCCATAGAGAGTCAAAACCCCCCATGAGACCTTAACTAAAGGATTAACTCCTAAATAATTCATTCATCCCTCATGATACTAAAGTGGCCCCTTTTACAAATATAACATTAATAAAAAATCCTAATCTTATAAGAAAAACCGTTGATGTACATAAGCCTAGTACTTAAGATGGATGTTGTGGTTAATACACAACATGCCCTCCCCTTAGAAAAATATTTGTCCCCAAATATTTATGTGACATGCACTTTATAATAAAGTCACTAGAAATAGAGACAATATAAGTGTAAGACTTCGTAACATAAGTGACATGCACTTTGTAATAAATTCACTTGAAAATAGACAACTTAAAGTGAAATGCACTTTATAATAAAGTTACTTGGAAAATAAGCAACTTAAAATGGCATTCACTTTATAATAGAGTCACTTGCATAATAGAGAGCAAGATTTGAACCTTAGGAAACTTATTATAAAAGTACTACTTCAACCAAGTGAGCTACATAATTATATTTAAAGTAAGAAAATTTAAAGGTTTTTTTTTGGTTGTTGGCTCCTTCAAAAGCATGCTCCATGCCAATGAATCCTAGTTAGAATACTTGGCCAAAACATTTTTGGCTCCCATGTTGAATCCTCCTCACATAAACCCTTTCAATTTATCTTGTACTTTGCAATTTGGCACACACTTGTTCCTCCAAAATACCTTTAGGTTCAAGGATAAAATTCCTTCCTCATTTTTCATTGAAATCTCTATCTATGTTACTATGTCTTCACCAACCTTCGTCTTTAGGAATGAAACACATAATACACCATGGGGTTTTCCCTTGTTTTGGATTTCTAGTGCATATGCCACCTCTCTATACTTCACATACACTTTATATAGCCCATAAAATTGAGTTTGGAGCTTTTGCTTGCCTTGATTCCATAGAGTAGTTTACTTGTTATGTTGCAATCAAACACATATCATATTGGCCATTGCAAATCAGTGTCTTGAATGGTTTTGATATGCATACTAGTTCATGTAGTTCATGTCCATGGGAAAGCTATCATTCATGATGCAAATGGTGTTTTTCATCTCCTATAGATTCTTAATAGTAGTAGTGACTTTGATGTTTTGAATGCCCTATTCCTTCATTGAGGGGGGCTCATATCCATATAATGGCTTGAAGGGGGTGATTTTTAGAAGAGTAACATGTTGTATAGTACCAGTATTTAGTAAGATGTGTCCACTTCACCCATTTTTGTTTTCTAGTCCCTCATGTACATTCAAAGGTAATCTTCCAAGAAATTTTTAACCACCTTATTTTTCCCATATGTTTTAAAGTAATATGTAGTACTCATGTTAAAGGTCATCCCTTATAATTTGAAAATTTCATACCAAAATTTGTTGACATAATTTGAATTTCTATCACATATGATGTGGTGAGGTAGGCCATGGATCTTATACACATGATTAAAGATTAAATTAAAAACAAGAAAATATTGAAACTTTGTAGTTAAGGGAATGAAATGATCAATAACCACAAAGATAACATCCTTTCCTTTAAAGAGTGGTAGTTCAATGATGACGTGCATATATACATATCATTTTTGGTTGGGGATGGAATTAGGTAGAAGAAGACTATGATAAGGAAAAGTTTCCACCTTGTTGTGTTGGGAATTTTCATATTTAACCACAAATTTCTCAACATGAACCTTCAATTTTGGCCAATAAAAGATAGAGGACACATTCTGATAAGTTTTGTGGAATTCCACATGACTAGACAATGATGAGGCATATTTACACAAAAGATCCTATGTAATAAGGGGAGATCATGAAGTAAAATAAATGTTATTTTTAAAGAGTATAACACCATTAATGATATTCCAAGATTAATATTTCTTTCTATAAATAGTGTCCCATTGAAGTTGAGTTATAAGGGAATCTTGTATGTAGTCAATTAAGAGGTCATGTACCTAAGCAATTTGTCTAATTGATATGGATTTAAATGTATGTGGATCATCACATTGAAATAAGGCATCATAAAAAATATTCTCCTTACCCTTTTTCTAGAGGATCTCAAAGTCATAAGCTTGGCGCTGAGAAATACACTTTTGGTGTTACTTTATTGAAGTACACTTTGTTAATAAGTGCTTAAGGATAATATGAATTTTTTTAATGAAGAACTTGGAACCTAAAAGGAATTAATTCTATTTAGCCACAACATGAAGTATATCTGACATTTCTTTATTGTATGTAGACATGCATTTCTCCTTGTCACTCAACTTGTGATTCTCAAAGGAAATGGGAAAAATATCCTATAAGAGTATTGCACCAAGACCAACCAAAATAATCACACTCAATAGTGAAGGGGTAAGTGAAGTTATGGGTATTAATTATAGGAGTTGAAGCAATGGTTTCTTTAAGGCTCTCAAAATCTTGTTGTGTTGTAGTGGACCAACACAAGGAATCCTGTTTGTGTGGTTAGTGAGAGGGAAAGAAATCATAGATAAATTTAAGACAAATCTATTATGGAAACCTACTAAACCTAGACATAAAAAAATATTATTGAGGGTGTGGTGTTCCTTATTAGTTGAAATAGGTTATTCAAAGCATAATAGACATTACATAGCTATGGAAAACACATACATAGAGAAAGGAATAAGGATATATAACTGCAGAAAGCATATAATTAGAACTGAAATTGAGAATTAATAGCAGTAAGAAAACCTTTATCAATATTCAAAACTTTTGGGTTATTATATTATTTGCAGTGAAAGTCTAGTTGAGGTGAATCGACACTAACAATCGAGGTCGAGGTGGAACGACAATAGGTCGAAGGTCCATGAATTCGACTGGGTAAAGTCAAAGTTGAAGATATCAATGGCAAGTCAACCGACCAAAGGTCGAAGTGCCGGCGTGAGATGACCGACTAGAGACTGAATGGAGGCCTATTGGTAGTTGACTGGTAAACCTGACTTGGAGTCGAATGTAATAGAATCCTGAGATTTGCGGGATTTGTAGCCGATGATATGCATGGATCTATAACCATTTTTGGGCGACAATATTTAGGGTTTTTCCTGTTGTAAAGCCTATAAAGAGGTGTGTTATAAGGTCATAAAGGCTACTGTTGTATGATGTTGTAAGGTGATCATAGAATGCACTTTTTCAAGTTAATTCATGTGTAAGTGTAGGTTGTTGGTCATGCATGTGTAAGTCGAATTGGCTACAGGTTGTTCTTACCTATGCAAGAGGGTATGATGTCGATTTTTTCTTAGGTGTGGACCAAGGTTAGACATGTAACCTTTTATTCTAAATGAATAAGACAACAAGAGGGAAAAAATCTCAAAGGAATGTTGGTTTTCTCGATTAAGGGTTTCTAGGGTAAAATCTCGGTGTATCGTGTGATTTCTTGTGTCATTTTCTTTATTGTTTAAATTCTTCTTCTCTTCTACTAAGATTAGTGTGAAAGTGTCCTACATTTCTTAAAATGTGGTATTAGATCTTAGGTCTACCTGACATGTGCTATCAGAGCTTAGTTCTTCCCCAACAAGTGAGTTATCAGAGCAGTGTTATACTTTGGCGAGTATATCAGATCTTGATTTGCCAATATTGAATATGAGAACTAAACCCTAGGTATAGTAAGATTCGTAAGTCATAAATTGTTTTAAAGATCACGATAAAGAATGGACAACAATTCCAGAATAGAGATATAAATATTTAATGGCCATAATTTTGAGCTTTGGATGCTTAAAATGGAAGATCTTCTTGTAGATCGAGAACAATGGACACAATCTATCCAAGTACCTAGTCGACAAGCATGTCAACGGAAGAATGGGAGAAACTCGAAAAAAAAGAGAAAGTATGATACAACTTTGTCTTGCATATTTGGTGCTGCTGAATGTCTCAGGTGAATATTTGTCCAAGAAACTTTGGGACAAGATGGGAATATTACACTAGTCCAAATCTCTAGTAAATAAGTTGTTTCTCAGAAAGAAAACTCCAGAAAAAATAAGGAAAGTATTGAAATAGAAACGAAGAAGGAAAAATACAGAAAAAATAAGGAAACTATTCAATCTATCATCCAACAGATGAATCAGATTGATTTTCTCAAGATTAATAAGTTGTTGGTGAAGCCAAATTTACAGTATCAAATTACAACCCATGAAGTGAAGAAGATCCAGGAAAATCTACCACTAGTACAAAAGAAGATGTTTTCCTTTGAATTGAACGAGAAAATTGAACCTTCAAGATTTTTGGCAGCCTTTATGGACATGTGTACCCAATTCAATGAACAGAGGAAAGCGAGTGCATCTGGGAGAAAATGAAGGAACATATGAAGTGCCAGCACATCAAATCAAAACTCAACAATATCTGCATTCTATTTTTCATTCGGATTGTATTGTATCTTTAGAGCAGATATTGTGGAAAGTCCAACTACTTATAGTTGAGACACTTTTGTATAAATATATAGATTTTAGATCTATTCATGGCTGCTTCTATCCTAATGCAAAAGAGAGAAATTTTTGAATATTAATACAAGTGTAGACAACGATTCTAAGATTCATTCCATTTGAGTTATGTGCTTTCTCTGTGTTTCCATATCTTATGAGTTTCCTTTTGTAGTTCTTGAAGAGTGAATGATTGAAATTTAGTAATACGTCTATTGTGATCATAATATATCATAACTTCATTCAGTAACAATTTTTCCTCTGTTATTACTGTAAGTAAAAATAAGACCTGTGACCTGTGTGAATTATTACATTCTTAATCTCCTTTCAAGGGTACATCTTCTAATTTTCTTATACTGCAAATAAGGTGAGACTTATCTATAAATGATACCTTGCTTTGTTTTAACAGTTTTGTAAATCATTTCTACATCATTTGAAATTAAAATTATGACTCAGATAACGAGATACAACCTTTGTACTGTATTATCACAAATTCCACTTAAAGATTATTTCTCAGAAAAATGAAGGTAGAAAAAAGCACTTATAAAACCATTTTATTTAAAACTTTGATGCCTGACATTATTCTTTGAGCCTTAGAATCAATCTCAGAAACAACATCTTTTTTGCGTCATTGCCGGGGAACAGAGAAACGAAATCATGTTTCCCTGGGAGAATGAAAAATTAAATTTTGGTATTTGATGGTGCACAAAGATTGAATACCTGATAAGGTTCACTTTATTTTTCACCTGGCGACTCCATTGTAGGAAAAGATGGCATTCGGTCGAGAAAATACCAGGAAAAACCCAGACAAAAAGCAGACTATGCCAGTTTCATATTCCGAAAAGTTGTTGAAACCAAAGGGATATCTCAGAAAAACTTTTGCATTAGCAGGTAAGATCTACCAACATAGCGTTACACAAGTTAATGTTAATATTCACGCTAAAGAACTAAGTCTTAAAGAAAAATATAAACAATTTCATTCTGCAGAAGCATCAAGTAAATCTGAAGTTAAATTAGAAACTCCAGAAGGGATTATTCCTTAAGTAAAATTTGAGATTATCTAGACCACCCCTATTTCGTTAATAAATACTTTTACCAGCGAAAACAAGGAATCCATTTCAATCCCTACTTTTACACAACCGATTCCTTCACTTCCCGAAGTAAAATTTTATGTTTCCAAAAACCCCGAAGATTCCTTTTTATACTCAGATTCATCCCCTATTACTTCTCCTATCTATACGTCTGGTAAATCTAAGAAACTGAGTTCAATTTGTCTTTTTCCCCGTCATTTATATCTTCCATCCCCTTATGATCACCTTTCTGAACTTCGTTCACACCGTCTCGAATTAGTCAAAAGTTAAGTAGATCAGTCTTTTGAATTGTTTGATAATATCATGTTTAGTCCTTGAATTCCATCTCCTAGACTTTCAATTTCCAGTGCTGGAGGTGTCAGAGGTGTAGGGGCTGGTGGACAAGAAAATATACTAGTTCAACCCCCAAGGATCTTTGCCAAGGTCGCTGCTAGATATGTTCCCTTAGCTCTTCCTGCTATCCTACATGATTTACCTAAAAATGACATGAATAGCCTCCTTAAATTCATGGGTGAAGGGGATTTGACAGCAGCAAAGCATATAGTCTTTTTTGACCAATTTGTTGATATCCTTGGTATTGAGAACGAAGATGTTTGCATGAGATTGTTAGTACAAAATTTTGAAGGATAGGTAAGAACTTGGTTCAGAGGACTTCCAGTTGACTCTATACCATCATATAGTGATATAGAAACTTCCTTCTTAAGGAAATGGGGTGAGAAAAAAGATCATCTATATTACTTAACCGAATTCAGAGCCTTGAGAAAGAAAACATCTGAATCAGTCCTAGAATTTATGCAAAGATTTAATAAAATTTATCACAAGATCTCGGTTGAAGTTAAACCTTCTCAGCCGACTGCAAAAGTTACTTTTGTAGGAGCTTTTGATTCTGATTTCGCTCTACTTTTGAGAGAAAGAAGATCCACTACTTTATCAGGGATGCAAGATGATGCTATAGAGATTGAATCCAATATGATGGCATCAAAAAAGTTGAAAACCAAAGTTGATATGTGAACAACAGAACCCAGGTGTTTTAAAGAACATGCAGGGCCCTCTGGATATGGAAAAATTTATTTAGAGGAAAAAATGGATGAGATGGAAAAAAATATTAAAGAATTATCAAACAAAATTTCTAGGATGGAAATGGAAAAATCCAAACCTGATCCATATGTTAGAAATAAATTCAGGATAAATCCTAACATAAATCCTCAAATACAACAAAGGCAAATACAAAATGAGGATCAAAAGATTCAATCTCCTTTTAAAACTGAGAATCTCATATAGGGAGATGAGGTGCAAGATTATGACGAATTAGATGAATATCTAAACAACCTCAGTGATGATGATCTTGAGCCTCACATGAACAAACATGATTATGAGAAATCCTTGGATATGGAATCTCTATTTAATGATGATGAAAATATGAAAAATTTGGGAGACTCTACATACAAAGGTCTCGCTGATTCTATAATGACCGAGCTCCAATATAAATATGCTCTGAGTCCAAGAGAAAATATTTTTGTAAATACTCGACCAAAAATATTTTATCTCGAAACAAAGAAAATGAGGCAGTAGTTACAAAACCATCAACTGAAACTCAACCTACTCGAATAAAGCAAGTTGAGGCAAAAGCAATATAGACTAAGAAGTCAGAAAATAAAGAAGTCGAAGTTTAGAATAGGGAAATTAAAAACCAATTGGGACTTTCAATCTAGAAAATGAACTGAATAAAATTAAAATTCCAATGGCTCTGATTGAACTTTCTAGAAATATGATCTATAAAAAGAAAATAAATAAATCAATAAAATTTTCTGATGTTGAATGTCAATCCGATGTTATCAATTTGCAGGATGAAAAACCTACAATCATGTTTGGACCACACATCAAAAATAGTAAGGATTATGATGCTCCTTTCTATATTACATTGACCGTGCACGATCATTTACTACACAATTGTGTGTTAGACTTTGGAGCTTCGCATAATTTGATGCCTAATATTATCACGGAGAAATTGGGCCTTCAAATTACGATACCTTATCAATATCTATACTCTTTTGATTCTAGAAAGGTTAAGTGTCTGGGTATGATTAAATATTTAGTTGTAAATCTTGCTCAGGTTCCTGTGAAAAGTATTCTTATGGATGTGGTTTTTTTTTTTATGTTCCTTCCAAGTATGGAATTCTTTTATCCAGATCTTGGGGTGCCAAGTTAGGAGGATCAGTTCAGTTAGACATGACGTATGCTACAATTCCAATTTTTGGTGGACAATTTACTCAATTGTACAGAGAAACTAGACTGGATTATATTGTAAGTGACCCAAAAAACCCTAATAAGTATCCATTCTATGTTTTTGATCAAGATCTAGGAAATTGTATATTATCCATAGACGATGATTTTGAAGAATGTATAGAACAAGATAATCAAAAAATAGAATTTTCAAAGAAATATATAAATTTTAGAGATGGGATGTGGAAAATGTTGTTTAATGGTGCTTCATCTTGTGAAGGAGCATGAGTTGGAGTTTTATTTATGACACCAGGTGATGAGTATTATATTCCTTTCTCTTATAGATTGCAATGGGATATTGATTATACCAATAATGTGTTTGAATATGAAGATTTGGTTTTAGGATTAGAAGCTGCAAGATAACTAAAAATCAAGCATTTGATAGTTTATGGTGATGCTGAGCTAATTGTTAAACAAATAAAAAAAAATACCAAGCTAAGCATCTGAGATTGAGGTCATATATAAATTGTTCCTGGGATCTCATAGAGAATTTCTTCTGGTCTTTTAACATCCACTCAATTCCTAGAATGCATAATCAACAAGCTGACTCCTTATCCAAAGTTGTTGCAACTTCCGTACCATCTATTGTTTTGAAGTTGAAGTATCATATTGAGATGAGACATAAACCTTCAATTCCAAACAATGCTCAACACTGGAAAGTATTTGAAGATGATGAACAAATCAAGCAGTTTCTAGAAATGGTAGATGAGTTTTCTGAGACCCACATTGATCAAGAAAATCAGAATGGTCCTTCTTGGATTATGCGGGAAGGAGAAAACCTAGAAAAGTTCCAAGATAAAATTGCAAATCACCGAATGCTCTTACTTAAAAAAATTCAAATTCCCATAAGTCTTATCCCTCTAGAAAGGTTGTTTGAACAAGATGATATACCTTTAAAGTCTACTTTTCAACCTCAACCTGAATAAGTTGAAGATTGTAATGTAGAAACAAATGAAAATCCCAAGATGGTCAAAATATCTAAATATCTTCCAACTCAAATAAAGAGTAAATATGATGAGTTACTTAAACAATATAAAGATGTTTTTGCATGGTCTCACAAAGATTTGAAAACTTATGATACTTCTGTTATTGAGCATAAGATTCCCTTAAAACATGGTGTTAATCATTTCAAGCAAACGCTTAGACAAATGAATCCAATTCTTCTGCTAGTAATAGAAAATGAGGTTAAAAAACTCCTTGATGCAAAAATCATTGTTCCCCTCAGATACTTTGAATGGGTGGCTAATTTGGCCCCTGTTAGGAAGAAGAACAGAGAAACAAGACTATGTGTTGATTTTAGGAACCTAAATCAGTCTTCTCTTAAAGATAACTACCCCCTCCAAAAAATGGATCATGTTTTAGAGAAGGTGGTAGGGGCTAACACAATTTCTATGATCGATGGTTTCTTGGGATATAATCAGATTGTTGTTCATGAAGATGATAGAGAAAAGACCGCATGTACTACTCCATGGGGAACTTTTATGTATGATAAAATGCCTTTTGGTTTAATGAATGCAGGAGCAACTTTCTAGAGAGAAACGGATATCACATTCGTTGGTGAGAGAGATAAGTTTGTTGTTATTTATATGGATGATCTGATAGTTTTTTCTAATTCTGAAGCAAAACATTTAGTGCACGTCAGACAAACTTTTGACAAATGCAGAAAGTTTGGCTTGTCTCTAAACCCAAAAATATCACATTTTTCCATGCAGGAAGGTAAAATTTTAGGGCATATCGTTTCAAAGGATGGAATTAAAGTTGATACTAAACGAGTTGAAGCTATTGATCTAATTAATATTCCTAGAAATAGAAAAGAGATTCAATCATTTTTAGGGAAGCTAATTTTTTTGAGGATATTTATTCCTAATTTTGCTGAAATAATCAAATTGATTACAGATATGCTAAATAAGGACAATGAGGTAAAATGGACTGTAAAAGCAAAAGCATCCTTTGAACGTGTTAAGAAATCCATAGGAGAAGAACTAGTATTGGTAAGTTCTGAGTATACAAAATAATTCCTAATCTTCTCCGTTGCATCTGAACATGTTGTTGCAACAGTGCTCCTTCAAAAAAACGAAGAAGGATTCGAACAACTGATAGCCCTTTTTAGAAAAATCCTCAGAGATGCAGAGCTAGGATATGACAATCTTGAAAAACAAGCTTATGTGATGGTGAAGGATCTCAAAGCTTTCCGAACATATGTCTTTCACTAAAAAATAATTGCTTATGTACTAAAAAATGAAATTAAAGATAGCTTGGTTCAACCAAACTGTGATGGAAGAAGAGGTAGATGGTTGGAAAAAATTCAAGAGTTTGATTTAGAAATTAAACCAACCAAACTAGTGAAAATTCAAGGTCTGGCAAGGTTGTTAGATTAATCAAATTTCAGAGATCTTGGAATAAATAACTTCAAGTCTCATGATTCTCTTCTAGATATAGAGGAGATTGATGATCAAGTGCCTATTATTCAGATTGAAGATACGTTTTCCTCCTCATCTTGGTACAATGATATTGTTACATATCTCCTTACTCTTCAATGTCCAAATGACATGAATCCTTCTAAAGAAAGAACATTAAAGATACATGCAATTAAGTATTGCATTATTGATGGAAATTTATACTGGAAAGACCCTCTGGGTTTCCTGTTATGTTGCCTTATAGAATCCGAAACAGAAGGTGTCATTGATGAATTTCATGAAGGAGTATGCAGAGGACATCATGCCTGGAGAGCAACAACTTACAAAATTTTAAGGGCAGGATATTATTGGCTGAAATTATTCACTGATGTAAATGAAAGGTTCATAGCTTGTAATTCATGCCAAGTGTTTGCTGGTAAGAAAAATCTTCCTTCCTTACCTTTAATTCTAGTAAAAAATGAAGATCCTTTCCAACATTGGGGTTTAGATTTCATTGGAGAAATTCACCCACAATCGAGTGCTCAACATAGATGGTTTTTTACCACTACTAATTATTTTACGAAATGGGTTGAAGCTATTCCAACTTAGAATTCTACAGATTCAGTAGTGATAAACTTTTTGGAAGAAAACATCCTAGCAAGATTTGGTTGTCCTGGGAAAATAGTTACTGATAATGCTCAGGATT
Source organism: Picea engelmannii (assembly GCA_009831015.1). NCBI lineage: Eukaryota > Viridiplantae > Streptophyta > Pinopsida > Pinales > Pinaceae > Picea > Picea engelmannii. The sequence goes on along the minus strand of ML776620.1, from coordinate 1,189,446 downwards.
TTAAATCTATTGCAATGATCATTTTTTGTCAAAAATACAATATTATTTTAGGTCATTCTACAGCCTACTATCCTCAGGGAAATGGGTTGGAAGAATCATCTAATAAGAGTTTGATGACGATAATCAATGAATTTTTGATATAAACAAAAAAGCTTGGCATATACACTTAAAATATGGCTTATGGGCAAACAAAATTGGCACCAAGAAATCTTTAGGTATGTCTCCATTCAAATTAGTTTATGGTACTGATGTTATTCTTCCTATTAATATCGTTCTTCCTGTGATGAAAATCTAGTAGGATGCGAATGAAGAGATGAATGATATTACGAGAAGAATAAATCAAATCATCGAAGTACAACAAAACATAGTAGAAGTGGATGATAAGCTCCAAAAATACCAGGATAACATGAAAGACCATTTTGATAAGAAATCTAAAGACAAGGAGTTTCTTCCTGGTGATTTAGTTATAAAATGGGAAGATAGAAAGGAAGATGCAGGGAAACATGGGAAATTCCATCATCTCTGGTTCAGACCCTTGAAAATTGCAGCTGCTGAGGGAAAAAACTCATTCTCGCTCAAAAATCTTAATGGAGAGATTCTTGAAGCCCTTATCAATGGGCATTATTTAAAACATTTCATGCAATAGTTACTTTTTATATTTCCATTGTATATATCGGATTGGATTGACATTGGAAATTTTAATTTTCCATTTTTTCTTTTCCTTTTGTAAATTAATTGAGTCATTTGATCACTTGTTGTAAATATTTTCAATAAAATTATGATTTCTCAACTTCATTTAAAATAATAATAATAATAATAATAATAATAATAAAGAAAAATAAAAATCATCTTCATCATGTATCATCTATATTATACATGATTATCTAATATTTTGTATTTCATTCCTTTTGCAGAATAGATCTTGTTGAACATGAGATGAGGCCCAAGAAAAACTTGACACTCGTCTTTTCATCGTTTTGATTTCTCTAAAAACAGGTGATAAATAAAAAAAATCTCCCTTTTTGAAAATTCAAAAGAAAAATAAGGTATGAGTTCCTAGTATTCTTTATAGTCTGAATAAAATTTAAAAAAATTGATTGAAATAAATATGAAGGAAGTTTTTCTCATGATGATATTATCACCTGACCTAAAAATCAGAGATGTATAGAATTATAACTTGAAGTGTCATGCTGATAAATTATAAAGCCATCTCTGATATAAAAAAATAAAAATAATAATAAATAAACTCGAAAGAAGTATGAACTTAATACATAAACCCGTGTGGGATTAGGATATTTTTAATTCAGATCCTCCGAATCCATGATTTGGTTATTTTTGCCTCTCCCCAATTTCTTTCCACTTCATAATTTATTTCTCCTTTCACATCCTTTTAATCTGCATAGAAATAAAGAGACTTATCTTGACTCTGAAAACTCAAAAGCATATTTTCAAAACAAGATTAGGAGAAAATCTTTACGTTCCTTTGATCTAAATTGAAAAAGTATGTCTAGGCTAATCCTGATAATATTAGCTCTGATATCAGATTTTAAACTGAAAAACTCACTCAAGGTTTATCCCTAAAATGATTAAAGTTCCCCAAAAAAATTCTCCTATAGGCGAAGGTGTACTGAAAATTGGAAGAAAGTTAGTTTCAGAGTATTCTTAAAATTGTTGACAGACCTTCTTTTTCTGTTTAAATATTTTAAACAGATATCATCCCTTGTATGTTACATACAAGTTGATTACCCCCACTTCAAAATGTTAAAATATGAGACTTATGGTGAAAGGAAATTCATAATTCGATTGCCCCCATCTTGTCCAAAAGAGATGGAAAGGAAATTCATATTTTGATTTCCCTCATCTCAATGAAATGAAAATTCGTTAATAGAAGCGGTGAAAGGAAATTCAATGGGAGAAGTAGATAACTTAACTGGGGTATTGAACAAGCTCGTTGGAAGTGAAGAAATATCTATGATACTTGTAAGGTTGTCATACATATCTATATATCATACTATGTTATATAGTTCTCTTTCCAAGTGATATTTACATACTGAACCAACTAGGGATTCCCTAAATAAATATATTACATTTTCTTAACCTTGAAGCGAACAAAGTCGGCCAGAGCCTGATATTTTAGTTAATTTTTTTTTTGATTATCTTAAACAAATCTGAAATCAATTTTAAGAAAAGGAAATTTTTAGTAGCCTAACTTGAGATCAATCATTAAGTATGTTTTAAATATTTTGGATTTGGATGAGGTCATTTTTTCTATGTATGATTAATTGTTAAATAAAATCAGAAAATGTTTTTCAAAAAAACAATAATGACTCCATTTACCCAATAAAGACACTTGTTCTACTGTGCTTTTGTGCCTCATAGGGAGACACAATCCCCAGATGGAGCCTATGTTATAACACTTAGAATTTTGAACCTTTATTCTTTTTTTTCTATTTCTTAGAAATAAAATTTCACTAAAAAGAAATAAACTTAGGAAATTTAAATTTAATTTAAAATAAATTCATTGGTCGTCATATATTAATAAAGTGATTACAATAACGCTCGTTGATGAGTTGTACTATTTGATCAAACAATTCTTGTGATCTCTGAAATATAAAAGCCACTTGAATTTTAAAACAAAATCTTTAACGAACACTTCGGAGCTTCGCGCTTCGGGAGTTTCAAGGAATCTAAAACAAAAAAACCCCGAATCTACGAAGTCCCGAAGATTTCCTTGTGATAATTTCTAAAAGGATTTATAGATGAGTCATAGGACACGTGTCTTCTAATATATTTGGGGCTGACACATGGCACTTATTTTTAACATTTGTGTTAGATTATTCGCTTGATTTCAAGTGACACGTGTCACTCCTACTTTTTTGACACATCATCAAAAATGACATCATCTTTGCCATGTCACTCCGAGAGATTTCCCTTCAGGAGTTTAAACAAAGATTGAGTTCACAAACCGCCGAAGTATCAAAGCGTCGAAGTAATGAATATTACAAAAAAGTAAAAGTGTTTTAAAGAGTTAATAAAACATTTAATAACTTTAATTAATCATGATTAAGTATTAATTAATTACTTCGCAGTTTCGGGCTTCGGTATATTTCTCTTGTGCTATATCCAAAACTCCCGAATTTCGAACCGTTGAAATATGAACTACACTTTTAAAACAAATGAACTCACGGAGCTCCAAATATCCGGAGTTCCAAAGTCCCGAAATACATATAACGGTTCGAATATTTACTCCAAGAATTCGTCTTTCGGAGGATTTCTATCATGCTTCATCCAAAATCCCTGAATACTGAACTTCTGAAGTAATTAAAGCTAATAAAATGTTTAAAACATGATTAATTAAAACACAAAAGAGATTAATTAGAGATTAACTTCTCCGGGAATTCGACCTTCGGGAAATTTCTGCCTTGTCACATTCAAAACCCTCGAATGTCGAACTGCTAAAGTATTAATTTCATTTATGATTGGCTAAGTTAACGATTTGAATAATTATTTTGAATTGACAAGTAATAAATTCCATTAGATGTTTAATAATTTCTTTGTCAGTAAATCGACACGAAGATTGCTAGACTTTATGAATAAAACATTTCGAATTTCAGGTCATTTTACCATTTGCAATTAGAATTTTTCTTGTAGTATAGAGATTATAGACTTCTCTTGTTATAGGAAGGATAATTTCATTTCTTAGAGGATTATGGCGCCACGCAAAGCTTGGAAGAAGAAAGATGCATCAACTGATGATTCTAATTCAAACATAGACGTTCTATCAGACACTACTCCATGAATCACAGATACCATTAATTCTTGGAAGAAAGTTTATGATATATTAGAGCATGAAATTATTAACTGTCCATACGATTTTTTCGAGGAAGACGACGAGTCCTTCTCTTCCAAGCTCAGATTGGTAGCACAGACGGAATTGCACAATATTGTTGCACGACCCAAGATTTTACCCTACAATGATATGATAAGTTGGGCTCTGGAGCATGTCGACATTCAAACCATAAGCATTATCAGCCATCAGAAGACCTCCTTCTGCTCTTTCCAACCAGAGAACCTACAAGTAATGTATAAACGTTCTTATACACCCAAATATACTTACAATGCAGCATTTCTCCTGGATTTTGAAAGAAATAAATGCATTCAATACAAAAGGAGTGGTCATGATATTCATATAATCAAGTCCTGGTGGGGACATCCAGAAAAATTCAATACCAACGCTCATGGTATGTATTCCATGACGTCCTTATATGCTCATATCTTATATATAGCCATGATTTTTTTTTTTCTGTTTATTTGGGAAAAAGAACCCTGCACATTTCTCAATTGAGTGGGTGGCTATAATGAATGAAGTAGTCGAGGGCTATACTTTCAAATGGGATAAAATGTTATTTGATAACCTGGCTAAGGAAATTGCTGAGTACCAATCATTGAAATCAAAAGGGAAACCTTCTCCTTTTTACATGTCTTCATATATCATGGATGCAATTTGCTTCATGACCCCATTCCCCCTGATGAACTGGAATTGAACCCCAGCTAGTTCTAAGCCTATACATTTCTACCACTCCAAACTGTGGGAAGAAAACACTAAAGATTTCTTTTATGAAATATGTCACAGTGTAGTGGTGCCTATTCACATAGTTATCTATGGTCACCCGCCACCTAGGATTTCATAGAATATTATGGGAAACTTAGGCACATTTGCAGACTAGTATATTGAGGAGAACTTCTCCTACATTAGAGTGTTTGGTTGCTCCATTCCTCCTCATGCCCTTCCACAATTTTTACCTGACAAGATGGTGTGCAGAGAAGTGGCATACCAAACAGTAGCAGGAGGTATCACCAAGGAATTGAAAGCAACTCAAAAAAGGTATGGCCAAATTTCCCCATTCAAGTTGGTATGTTTACATTATTAGAATTTGGTCGTACCAAAGTCGAGGTTGCATCCCTGGAAGATGTCAAATTAGTTGGCATTGAATTAAAGAGACATGATCCACATAAATTTGTAGAGAATCATTTGTCTCAATACAACATGAAAAGGTACATCCATGAAGAGTCTCCTTATGATGATATTTCCATGGGAGCTAGATCCTATGAAGAAGTCAAAAATAGATTCCAGACTTTGCCTCCTGACCAACATGTTGGTTTCCTCAGATTTCAAAATCATAGATGAAACAACTTGCCTAATATCTTACAAGGAGAGTCAAGGCCCATGCCATATTCACAGGACAATAAATCCACAAAATCTCAGCCAAGTTGCTCCACTAAAGAAAAAACTGAAGAAGTTTTGAAGAGTTCAGATGGGTTATTTAAAGAGATAAAAACATCACTATTAGGTTTGACTTATCAACAAATATTAACCAAGTTTGAAGCCTTCATGGATCAGGGACAAATTTTTCCTCCTTCAACACTAATTACTTCTATTGGCACCCCAAACACAACCGGTCCAGAAACCTCCACAACAATTATCTCTCCTATTCCCTCATTAAAACCTTTAGCGACCAGTTTTGGAACTCGTAGTTTATATCTCATTCATGTAAATGATCTTACTCCTATCTTGCATGAAGAAATGCCTCCTTCAAGTTTATTTTTCAACAAGAAACACAAAGTTATTGTAAAGAGAGAATCTTAGCAAAAATATGGAGTTGTCACTAAAAGGTAGAAAGTAGAGTATGATGGAAAAGACCAATATGATCATGAGTTTGCCAAGGAGGTTGCAGATTCATTAGGTGCTTTTTCCAATGCCAACCAATTTTCAGTGGATAGTCTGACCAAACAACTGCAACAAAAATCTCTCTTAGTGTAACAATTGCATAATGAAATACACAGTACAAAACAAATTGTTAGGATTGGGATGAATCAAGACATAGATAAAATTATGATTAATTATCAACAACAGATGAAGCAGTTACAGGAGAAACTCGATCTGATTCACCATAGTTCACAGACTAGCAAAGACATGATCACTTAGCGGGACAATTTGATAGAACAACTGTAGGACAAATTAGCTCTAGTGGAGAATGCAACAATAGACATCACTGATTTCAAAGAACAAGCATCTGAAATCAATGAGAAGCTGGAAGTTGTCCAACATGATCTATATCAAAAGGTGGATACTATTAAGAAATTCTATGAGGTAACAAATATTTCTTTGAAAAGTATTTATGTCAAATAAAAATATGCATGTGTGGCTATATCCAAGTTTCAGGAATTCATCATATGGAGGCAGAAAGATAATATCCCTAGTCTCATCCATTTCTCACAATATGAACAAGTGAAGGGTGAAATGGCCTTGAAATTTTGGGAGACAAATTTGGAAGAAAGCAAGAAATTTGCCAGAGATGCAAAGGAGGCTTGTCTAGAGACATTATCTCCTGTAAATAAAAAACCGATTGAATTTGAAGAAAATGATATCTCAGAGGCACTGGGGCAGATTGAAATATAAACGAATAAGGAAAACTCCAGAAAAATAAGGAAAATATTCTATCTGTCATCCAACAGATGAATCAGATTGATTTGCTTAAGATTAATGAGTTGTTGGTGAAGCCAAATTTACAGTATCAAATTACAACCCATGAAGTGAAGAAGATCCAAGAAAAGATGACACTAGTACAAAAGAAGATGTTTTCCTTTGAATTGAACGAGAAAATTGAACCTTCAATATTTCTGGTAGCCTTGATGGACATGTGTACCCAATTCAATGAACAGAGGAAAGCGAGTGCATATGTGAGCAAATGAAGGAACATATCAAGCGCCAACACATCAAATCAAAACTCAACAATATCTGCATTATGTTTTTCATTCGAATTGTATTTAATATTTAGAGAAGATATTGTGGAAAGTCCAACTACTTTTAGTTGAGACAATTTTGTATAAATATATAGATTTTATATCTATTCATCGCTGCTTCTAGCCTAATGTAAAAGAGATAACTTTTTGAATATTAATACAAGTGCAGACAAAGATTCTAAGTTTCGTTCCATTTGAGTTATGTGCTTTCTATGTGTTTCAATCTCTTATGAGTTTCCTTCTATAGTTCTTGAAGAGTGAATGATTGCAATTTAGTAATAGGTCTACTGTGATCATAATATATCAGAAATTCATTCAGTAACAATTTTTCCTCTATTATTACTATGAGTAAAAACAATACCTGTGACCTGTGTGAATTACTGCATTCTTAATCTCCTTTCAAGCGTACATCTTCTATTTTTCTTCTACTGCAAATAAGGTGAGACTTATCGGTAATTGATACCTTTCTTTGTTTTAACAGTTTTGTAAATAATTTCTACATCATTTGAAATCAAAATTACAACTTGGATAATGAGATACAACCTCTATATTGTCTTATCATAAATCCCACTTAAAGATTATTTATCAGAAAACTGAAGGTAGAAAAAATCACTTATAAAAAAATTTCATTTAAAACTTTGATGCCTGAAATTATTCTTTGAGCCTTAGAATCAATATCAGGAACAACAGGTGTGATAGTATTAATGAGAGGATTTCAGATTGGTACCTTGTACAATCTCTTAGGGAATGTCGACTCGACTAGATGCAACAAAATCGTTTCTCCTGAAATCAAATCGACTGCAACTCTACTCGACTCGATGTCGAATCAACTCGACTGTGACTCTACTCGACTCGATGTCAACTCAACTCGACACGACTTGAGCCAAGTAGGTTCAAACCGACTCAACAAGACATGATGAACTCAACCTGACCAGGTTATGGCACGATAGGATGGGACACATTGGAGAAAACAGACTTCAAGCTATGAAAATCAAAGGTATGGTCGAAGGTTTTCCTGAATGTGGTTTAGAAGTCAAGTTTTGTGAACATTGCATATATGGGAAACAAATTTGAGTCAGGTTTCTATCTGGAGAGACAAGGGGAAATGGGATTCTAGAACTGGTGCATAGTGATGTGTTTGTCCCAGTTACGGTTCCTTCACTTGGTGGATCCCTATACTATGTCTCCTTAATATATGATTTTTCTAGGAAGGAATGGATATATTTCCTGAGGAAGAAGTCAGAAGTTTTTGAGAGATTTAAGGAGTTTAAAGCTCTTGTGGAAAACCAAATAGAGAAGAGAATTAAAGTGACGAGGACTAAAAATGGTGGTGAATTCTACGGAAAGGAATTTGATCAGTTCTGTAAGCAGTGTGGCATAACATGCAAAAACACCACACCATATAACCCACACCAAAATGGAGTTTCTGAGAGAATGAACAAAATGTTGATGGATAAGGAAAGGAGCATACTCAGTGGTGTTGGGCTTGCACAAGAATTCTGGGTGGAGGCAGTCAATACTGCAAGATATCTGGTGAATATGTCTCCTTTGTCAATGCTAGTCGACATGACTCAAGATGAGGTATGGTCTAGTAAAAATTCATTGGTGGCACATCTCAAAATATTTGGCTATGATGCATTTGTGCATGTTCCCAAGGAAAAGAGGAGCAAGTTGGACAAGAAGGAAGTCAAATGTATTTTCATCAGATACATAGAATGGATGAAAGGATATAAGCTATGGGATATTGTATCAAGGAGAATAGTGTACGGTTGGGATGTGGTATTCAGAGAAGTCAGAGGTAAATACAAGCTTGAGGAAGTTGTTCAGACCAAGAATAATATTGATACATTGTGGTTTGAACTGAGGAACAAAGAAGATGATTTAGATGAGTCGAAAGAATCTAAGGAAGAGGTGGAACAACTGAATCCGGTGGTAAGGAGGCTAGAAAGAATAAGAAAACCAGTTGAAATGTACAGTCCGCTTGAATTTCATTCTGCATTTTTGTTAACTACCATCGACGATGAGCCCAAGTCGGTAAATGAGGAAGTCGAATCGACAGAGGGTAAAATATGGAAGGATGCCATTTTCAAGGAGATGGAATCCTTGTACAAGAATGAGACATGTGATTTAGTCAAGTTACCTAGTGGAAGGAACCCCTTCGATAGAAAGTGGGTTTTCAAGAAGAAGATGAATTCCGCACGACAAGTCGAGAAGTTCAAATATCGACTGGTAGCAGAAGGATATTCCTAAATCGAGGGAGTCGACTTTGGTGAGATTTTTTCCCCTGTTGAAAAACTAACTTCCATTAGAGTACTAATGTCTCTGGTTGCAACATTTTATCTAGAGATAGAACAGATGGATGTGAAGACAATGTGCCTACATGGAGACCTAGAAGAAGAAATCTACATGAAACAACCTGAAGAATTTGTAGTAAAGGGTAAGCAAGAGTTGGTGTGCAAACTCAAAATATCCCTTTATGGTCTAAGGTAATCACCAAGGATGTGGTACAAGAAGTTTGACACTTACATCCTTAGTTTGGGATTTGTGAGAAGAAAATTTGATCACTGCATATATTCCAAGGAAGAAGATGGGAATTTCATATATGTAGCTTTGTATGTTGATGACATGTTGTTGATTGGAAACAACATGGATGCAATAAAGGAGGTGAAGAAGAAACTATCCTCCAAGTTCGACATGAAGGATCTCAGTGCAACTAACTTCATTATGGGAATGGAGATTAAGAGAGATTGAGCCGCTAGAAATCTCTAGTTGAATTAGACAAAATATATTGAAACAATTATGAAACAATTCAACATGTAGGACTACAAACCGATGAAGGTGCCAATTCCAGTGGGAGCAAGGGTTACTGCTAAACAGTGTCCAAAGACACATGAAGAGATAGAGGACATGGAATGTGTTCCTTATGCAAGTGTGTTTGGTAGTGTGATGTATGTGATGCTCTTCACTCGACCAAACATTGCCCATGTAGTCAGAGTGTTGAGAAGGTACATGTTGACACATGGAAAGGAGCACTGGACAAATTTCAAGAGAGTATTCAAGTATTTGTGTGGCACAAAGGACTATGCTATATGCTACCAAGGAAGACCTGGAGTGAATAGTGGAAAATGAGATGTACATGGCTTTGTTGATGTCGACTGGGTTGGCGATATGGATCGATGGAGGTCGACCAACGGATATGTATTCAAGATGTTCGGTGGAGTAATAAGTTGTGTTAAGCCCTAATATTGGCTCATTACCCCTTAATTGGGGCATATTACATTAGTAATGTCATTTTATTTATGTCGGCTTTATTCCTAGTTGTAATTATACCTCCTAGTCTCCTATATATACCAAGGAGACATTTTCATTTGGAATCATCTTGTACTTGAACATTTATGTGGGGTAAAGGGAGGTTGCCCCCTCGAAGAGGCTTATTATCTGAAATTATCTCTTTTTCAAGGCATTGAGTACTTATTCTGAGGTTTTTCTATGCTATATTGATATTTGGTTCTTAACATATGGTATCATAGCTCACGGTCTTGGGGTTTCGCTGCTACATCTAAGACACCTTGGAATTTTAGATATAACTTTTTTGCTACAACGTTTCAGAAGGAACGTCTAGGAAGAAGTTTATTAGATGGATCAAGGTATGTTGGGTTGAAATTTCATCTCCTGAGGCCTTATACTTTTGGAGATACAGCCTGTGCAAGATAGGGTTCTGGAATCATCCTCAACTGATTCCTTGCGGAATTTTCTCTATAACAAATTTTATGTAACGTTTCAGACCTTGAAATCCAGAGGATATTCACATAAAGTAGTAATGTATATGTGGTAAAACATCTAGCTTCTGGTTCATCTTTTGTTTTTATATACACCCTGTGGAAGATAGGGTATCTGACTAGTCCTATTGACTAGTCTCAAGAAGGTGTTCCAGGTAAAACAATGATAACTTCTTCCTAGAGTATCCAAATTGAGTGAGACTATTTTCATTGGATATTGGACAGTTTGTAGTATGTTTGGTACGAGTTTCAAAATTTTATATCAATTATTTTGTGTGGGGCACACTATACAAGCGAGATCTCCTGGAAAGGCCAAAAATCAACAAGTTGTGGGGAAGTTACCATAAATTCCACTTGTCACATCTAATTTTGATCAGACCTGTGGAATTGCAGAGAAGCAATATCAGAGAATTACATAAAATAAAGTTTCATATCCAGAAGGGCCGAAACTTGGGAGATACAACAAAAGAAAGATTTTCTAGCAGAAACACCTCAAAATCAAGGTTCAAAAGTGATACCTGGCCAACATGCCACCCAAAAAGGGAACTTCTACACCAAATAAGCCTCCAGACAATCCTACTTGGACTCTTGATGAAGGTGAAGAAATGAGTAGGGACATAAATGATTTACAAAAGAATATAGTAACAAAAGATGAACTACAAGAGATGGAAACTAAGTTGGAGGCAAAGATGGATGGTTTAAAAGAGGAGATCATGGAAGTATTGAAAAAATTTGTAACAGAGAAGACACTTGAAAGTGAAAATGCATCCCATGAAATTCATGATGAGGACACAAGGAAGGTGAATCAAGAATATAGAAACTCCAACTTTGGGTTGAAGACCAACCATGTTCCTAAGATCGATATGAGGAAGTTTGATGGCAAGGACCCAATCACATGGATACTTCAGATGGATCATTTCTTTGATCTACATAATGTGCCACATACACAAAAGGTATGAATTGCTTCTTTATATTCAGAACCCAATCAATTTGTATGGTATCGATGGCTTTTTTCTCGCAAATCACTCGTCACTTGGACAATTTTCACAGAAGAAATGATATCACACTATGATGATACAAGGAGAAATACCTTCTTTAGCCAATTGATAAATCTCAAGCAAAAGGGTTCAGTTACCGAGCACATTGAGAACTTCCAAAGATTGAATATAAAGGTAACCGATATTCCAGATGAGCACTTGATTGATTTACTCATAGGAACTTTAAAGGATAACATTCAACATGAGGTTTTCCTTTGGGAACCCAAATCATTGGAGAATGGATTTAAGGTGGCAAGAAATGTTGAAAGTAACAATATGGCTATGGCTACTAGAAGGACCAATCCTAACATCTATAGAGAGAACAATGCTCCTTCTTCTAAAACACCTCAACCTACAAGGTTGACACCTCAACAATTGGAGGAAAGAAAATCAAAAGTTTTATGCTTTTATTGTGACAGCAAGTACCGTAAGGGACATAAGTGTGGTGAGAAGAAATTATTCTACATAGATTGTGAAGAGGAAGAATAACAAGAACAAGAACCATCTCAAGATTAAAATGTAGAAGCAATTTCATTTGAAGATTTGACTCCCACGATATCGTGTAATGCATTGGCTGGAATTAGCACTCCTCAAACCCTCAAGATCGAAGGATACATCAAAAAGAAAAAGTTAATAGTCCAAATTGATTCTGGTAGTACTCATAATTTCATTCACTATAAATTAGCCAAAGCTCTCAATTGCTTTGTATATCCAACGCCAGAGTTTCAAGTAATGATTGTAGATGGAGGAATTATCAATTGCTCAGGAAAATGCAATAAGATCAATCTTACTATGGGGGAACATGTAATGAATAGTCCAATCATTGCTATACCCATGGGTGGTGCGGATGTTGTACTAGGAATCCAATGGTTACAATCATTAGGAATAATGGCTTTTAATTTTCAAGAACCTTTCATGAAATTTTCATTGGAAGGAAAAGAAATTGAGTTAAGAGGTATCACAGGGAAACCCGGTAAGGTGATAAGCTCTAATGGCATGACGAAATTATTGAAAAAGGGGCATCAAGGCATTATTGTACAACTATGCTCACTAGATGTTCAAATATCTAAGCCATCTGTTCCTCAAGATCTCCAAGGGATCATTGATAAGCATTCCAAAGTATTTGAAGATATCCCCAAAGGTCTTCCACCCACTCGAAATCATGATTATGAAATTCACATAATTTCTAGGAGTGTTCCTCCTAACATCAGGCCATACAGATACCCTTATGCCCAAAAGAGTGAAATTGAGTGCATGGTTGAATAAATGTTAGAGGCTGGCATTATTATACCTAGCCAAAGTTCTTACTCTGCACCAGTGGTAATGGTATTCAAGAAAGATAGCTTATGGCATATGTGTCCATATTATAGAGAGCTCAACAAGATCACTATTAAATATAAGTTTCCCATTCCCGTCATTGATCAATTTTTAGATGAACTACATGGAGCAATCTATTTCACAAAATTGGATCTTCATTAAAGGTATCATCAGATTAGAATGAAGGAAGAAGATATTCCAAAAACAACATTCTGAACTCATGAAGGCCATTATGAATTTTTGTTCATGCCTTTTGGTCTTACAAATGCACCTTCCACATTCCAAGGGTTGATGAATTCCATTTTCAAGCCCTTCCTTCGAAAATTTGTGTTAGTATTTTTTGAACATGTCAAGGTGCTACAACTACTAAAGGAGCAACAACTATATGCCAAACCACCCAAATGTTTCTTTGGAGTGAAGGAGGTAGAGTATTTGGGTCATATTGTATCTCATGAAGGTGTCAAGGTAGACCCTAATAATATTAAGGCCATGATGGACTGGCCAATGCCCAAAACATTGAAGAATATTAGAGGATTTTTGGGTTTGACAAGTTACTACCGCAAGTTTGTTCGACACTATGGAAGAACAACAACACCTTTAACGACACTAACTAAGAAGGATGCATTTTCATGGACTCCAGAGGCAACTAAATCTTTTGAAAAACTTAAAGAGGTGATGTGCAAAGCTCCTGTCTTGACCACTCCAGACTCCACAAAAACCTTTATTTTGGAATGTGATGCCTCGGGAAATGGAATTGGTGTTGTCCTAATGCAAGAAGGAAGGCCCCTAGCTTTTGAAAGTCGACCACTCAAGGGAAAGGACTTACACAAACCCATTTATGAGAAGGAAATTATGGCAATACTACATGAATTGAATAAATGATGTCCTTACCTAATAGGTAGGCACTTCAAGGTCAAAATAGATCATGATAGTCTTAAATACTTCTTGGAACAAAGACTATCTTCAGAAGAACAACAAAACTGGGTAACCAAGATATTGGGTTATGATTTTGAAATCATCTATAAAAAGGGGAAGAAAAATGTTTTGGTAGATGCACTCTCAAGAAAGGATGAAGATGTTGAGGCCTTTCTCTGTGCTATCTTGATCATCCAACCTGATTGGATAATAGAAGCAAGGGATGAATGGAAGAATGGCGAAAAAGTGTGGACTCTCATTCAAAGGTTGCAACAGGATTCGAGTGCATCAAATACATTTACATGGAAAAATGAGTCACTATGGTACAAAGATCGCTTATATTTATGTAAGAACTCCCAACTTAAACAAAAGGTACTATTGGAATTGCACACCTCTCCAGTAGGAGGGCACTCAGGATTTTTGAAAACCTACCATAGAGTCAAGAAGGATTTTTTTTGGGATGGCCTTAAAA
>ML776620.1:1142181-1174629 GCA_009831015.1 Picea engelmannii | reverse complement strand
AGGAGGGCACTCAGGATTTTTGAAAACCTACCATAGAGTCAAGAAGGATTTTTTTTGGGATGGCCTTAAAACTGATGTTCAAAGGTTTGTGGCAGAATGTTTGGTTTGGCAACAAAATAAGGTGGAAACAATTAAGACCCTAGGTCTTTTACAACCATTATCCATCCCAAGTCAGCGTTGTGAGGAGGTTTCCATGGATTTCATCACAGGGTTACTGAAGTCTGAAGGAAAGAGTGTCATCATGGTGATTTTTGATAGACTGACCAAGTACGCACACTTTTGTGCACTCTCTCATCCATTCAAAGCTAGTATAGTTGCCACCACATTCATGGAGACAGTTCAAAAGCTACATGGTAGCCCAAATATTATTGTAAGTGACAGAGATCCATCTTCACTGGACATTTTTGGACAAAATTATTTTCTTGTTTGGGTACTCAATTGGCTCATAACTCATCCTATCATCCTCAATCTGATGGACAAACTGAGATAGTGAACAAAGGTCTGGAAGGCTACCTTCGTTTCTTTGTCTCTGATAAAAAAGCACAATGGTTCAAGTGGTTACCCTTGGCATAATGGTGTATAACACTACCTTTCATACTGCAACAAAAATGACACCATTTATGGCACTCTATGGATACCACCCTCCTTCCATCACTTCTTCTCTAAAAGAAAAATCTAAGGTTCAAGCAGTGGAATATCACATCGAACATCAACAACAAGTTCTCCAAATCTTAAAGGACAGTCTGACCATGGCACAAAATCACATGAAACAAAACGTAGATCAACATCGTAGTGAAAGAAGTTTTGAAGTAGGGGATTGGGTGTTTTTAAGACTACAACCATACAAACAAATGCCCCTCAAGAAAGACAAGAAGGATAATAAATTATCACCAAAGTACTATGGCTCTTATAAGGTCTTGCAAAAGATTGGTACTATGGCATACAAATTGGAGTTGCCTGCATCTTCATGAGTACACCCAGTTTTCCATGTTTCATGCTTCAAGAAGGTTATAGGTGACAAGATCCCAGTTCAAACTATATTTCCAGAACTTGACGAGGAAGGAAAAATCATATTGGAGCCTGAAGCCATCACTGACACAAGAATTCGCCAGCTGAGGAATAGATCCATTTCAGAGTATCTCATTAAATGGAGGAAACTACCAGATGAAGATTCCACTTGGGAAGATGAGTCTTTTATACAGAAGCATCCAGAGTTACTCAAGCATTGCAGACAACACTTTTCTTAAGGGGAGGGGCATGTTAAGCCCTAATATTGGCTCATTACCCCTTAATTGGGGCATATTACATTAGTAATGTTATTTTATTTATGTCATCTTTATTCCATTAGTTGTAATTATACCTCCCCATCTCCTATATATACCAAGGAGACATTTTCATTTGGAATCATCTTGTACTTGAACATTTATGTGGGGTAAAAGGAGTTTGTCCCCTCGAAGAGGCTTATTATCTAAAATGATCTCTTTTTCAAGGTGTTGAGTACTTATTCTGAGGTTTTTCTATGCTATTTTGATATTTGGTTCTTAACAAGTTGGATGAGTAAGCGACCGGAAGTCATAGCCTTGTCGACAACAAAATATGAATACATGGCGGTCGCTCATGGAAGTAAAGGAGCAGTATGGTGTCAAAGGTTGTGTTCAAGAATCGGGTTTGAGCAGAGAGATATGAAGGTAAGTTGTCACAATCAAAGAGCAATATTTCTGGAAAAGAACCCTTCTTATCATTCAAGGACTAAGAACATTTATTTACAATACCATTTCGTAAGAGACACAGTGGAAAGTAACAAGGTGCTACTAGAGAAAGTAGACACATTGGAAAACATAGAAGACTTGTTGACCAAGTCTGTGAGTGTTGTGAAGTTCTCTTGGTGCATAGAGGCAATGTGGCATTGTTGCCCTGGATCTATGAACGAAAGTTCATGAATCTCCTATTTCAGCAAAGAAGACAATAAGTGGGATAATGTTGTGTTGTTATATTCTTTGCAGTGAAAGTCTAGTCGGGGTGAATTGACAATGACAATCGAAGTTAAGGTGGATCGACAATAGGTCTGTAACATCCCGGGTTTTGAGCCCCATATTAAATAACGTATTTTGTTAATCCATGAAATGCCAGAGTTCCCAAACAGTTGAAAGAGGCCATTGTCCCTAGGAAATGTAATTTTTGATCATTATTAATAATAAATACATCACTGGATGCTAGACAAACAAGGACGAGTTATAGGGGGATATGATTCCACAAGAGAGGGGGCTTGAGGGGCCAAGTATTTATTTTATATTTTATTTACCCATTTTTGTTTTAATGGAGACTAGCAGTTACATGAGCTTCTTGGGGGGAAGGCTAAATGGTTCCTTAATTCCAAGAATTACACAAAACCATCTTTGGTATCGTATGGGGGTTGCTTCTTCTTCACTCATTCACTCACTCACTCATTTTTCATTGTTCACACCTTTTGTTTTGTTCTCTCTCCATTCACTCTTTCACCCACTCACTCGTGTTTGGATTTGGGAGGGAAAAAAATTGTTGAAAAGGATCCATGGTTTTGTTTGCTATAAATACTGTTGGTGTATTCCAACCATGAATGAAGGCCTGCATGTCTAATATTCTTTGGCCCATGTTCAATTTTTCTCAAAGATGTGAGTCCTGAGAGTCCTAGCATGGAGATTTTGGACTACCTGCACTAGAGCCCTGGAAGGAGATGGAAAACCTGAGGGACTGCATGGAAGAGAAGGGGGTCCATTCTCTTGGGTTGCACAGGCTGGGTAGAAGAGAGATAATGTACTTTGGATTGATGTGGTTGATTAAAGTCCTATGAGAGATTGAGTGTTGACTAGTTTGGGAAGCTGAGTGACACTATGGAACCATCCTTGTGGATTCATATCCCTGGCTTGGGGGTGAAATTGTTGTTGAGACTTGGAACAAAAATGTCTACGGTTGGGTGGAATGTCCTTGGTCTACATCCAGTTGACGATTCATTTCATTAAAGATAAGTTCTCTCTGTTATGGTTTTATTTACTTGTGTATATATTCCATTGTGTATTTAATTATCTATGAATTTTGTATCCATAGTATGCATGCTTGTTGGTTATTGTTGTGCATGACATATGGTTCATTTATTTGATGTTGTAGCATGAATTCTTGATATATGCATGTGAATACTTCATGCATATTTATTAATTAAAAGTTAGATCAAAATTCGAAAGAATTCCAGAAGTGGGCTTGAAGTGGTGTAGCATGGCCTATGGGTGGTTGGGTACATTAGAGAGTGGTATCAGAGCTTCTGGTTGAAACACTAGATTGGTATGGGTTGGAACTATTGGACAACGTTTTATGGTTAAGAATGAATATGTCCTTGAAATCGTAAATCTTAGGAGAGATGGTGTTGCAGGATGGCGCAGAAGCCAAAAATTAGTGCAGATGGAGATCCTTGTAAAGGATCGTAGAATTGTGATCGTCCCCTTTTGAATTCGGGAGTGATCACAACTGTGGGATCAAGTATTTCTGGATCGTTAGATAGGAAGGGAGGTGATCTTCATATCGTTGGTTTCAAATAAAGGTGAAACCAAAGGCTGAGAGAGATTAAGTCACACCCGTCAGATCGAACCTGTCGATCATCTTCTGTTGATCGAAGTTGAGAAAGAGATGGAAAACTCTGGAACTTTTCCGCTTCAGCGATTATGGTAGGTAAGCAAAGCCTGGAATTCTGAAGGCTAAATTCGCGAAGTCCTGTCGGTCGTCCGATCTGATAGGAGGCTCAGGGGAAATCTCCGTCGTTAATCGTGGTCATCCAATGTTGACCACATCGGGAAGTTTAACTATGGGAGAATTAAACCTTTTAGGATTGTTATAACCGGGAGTCCAAGAGCATTGAAGTCCCGAAGTCTCGTCGATTGTTAGATTGAGGGAAGGACTTCAGAAGTAATTCTGATCATCATATATAGCAATGGTGGAAGTTAATGAAGTTTCTGGATGGTCGATATGGATTTCAGTGGCCTCCCACCTATTCCATCTGGTTCATTTTGGTAGTTTTCTAGTTTGGAAGTTGTTTTCTAGTTTTCGGGTCCCTAACTTCTGGGGTCATTTTGAGGCCCTAAAAAACATTTTTAGGGCTCGCCACAATCAACCAATAGACAGAGTCATATTCAAACAACAACATGTGTATTCCTCAGATAGAATTTTCCAACGGGATATCGTGCGCCTAAAACGAAGATCATATGCAAAAGTTACAACCCTGGGAAGTTGATTTACTAGGTTACCCCAACGGGGCCCACATGACGTTTGGCGCTTCATCTCCTAGGGTTAGGTTATAGGATGTCTAGGGTTTTGTCATTTAATGTTTATTGTAAAAATTCCTTCAGAGCCTCATTGTAATCATGTTCTTTTGAATGATCACATCCATCACATCTCTTCTCAAAGATAAGCCGCCACAATTCCAGCAAGCTTATTTTCCACTGCATTTTACAATTTCATCTTATTTCCTTATTGAATAGAAACCAATTTTACTGTACCTATGTTATTCCATGTTAAACATATTTTAATAATATGTATTCATTTCATTCTACTCATAAAATCTAGATCAGTGGTATCAGAGCAGTCTTCTCCTTGTCATTCTTAATGCATGTCCCCAACGAGGTCAGGGTACAAAGAATTGGGTCTCGAGATTGTTTCTCTTGAGGAAAAAATCTCTTGCACGCCCAAGATACCTCTCATGGTGGAATAAAATAAATACGATGAGACATAAGATCTTTTTAGAATATTTCTTAAGGAATCCCTCATGCAACAGAGGATCGAGATGATGGAGATTTTTGTGCAAATACTCTGGTGGCTACCTATAGATAATGCATCTTCCTCGAGAGGAGGCGTCGCCCCCTTCAAGGTGTTAGCAATAGAATTCACCTCCCGATTGTAGGGGTGGTAAGCCCAGTACCCATCATTTTGTATGTCACAATGAATAAATTTGAGGGGGGTCAAATGGGAGTAGACTCAAATGATATTGCTTTAACTCAGAAAACTAGACTGGTATGCACAGGTAGATGAGGTCTTGATTCAACTTCAGTCATTAAGGTGTAGTATAGGTGAGTGGGAGGAATAATGGTAAGGAGAAGGTAAAGGTATTCTATGGACATCCAGTCTTCCAACAACCCAAGAAGAAAAAACACAGAAAACAAGATCCTCTTCGATTCAGAGTTTTAGGAAACTAAATGAAGTTATAACCAGACTGAAATCAAACATACATCACAATACAGTTACAACAACTCGGATGGATCATCCATGCCTGAGCCATTCTGTATCAGAGGAAAAAGAGATAGAAAAGAAGGATGAATTAGATTAAATAAGAAATCTCAAATCCTATTACATAATTAGAGAACCAGAGCTTCATCAAAACTTTACAATACGGGAGCATAGCTCAACCATCGACCATAACAAAATATCAAAATTCCATACATATACTCAGAATTGTTGCAACCACCAGGAGTGTGTTCGGAACACCACATTAAAGTTTTCATTCAGCGTATGCTCTATCATATTGTGGAGGCCTCCTCATGTTAGATGCAAGCCAGGTGCAGTTATGTGCTTTACAGGAAAAACTGTCCATAATTGACAATCTGCCTTTACGACCTCTTTTTGCATGTTTTCCATTTATGGGGTGAGACGAGTTCTCAACTACCACCTCACTTTCATGAACTGTTTGCATCAGGATCAGGACGGGCCGCACTCTGAACTTCACCATATGGAGCTTTGATGGATGGTTGCAGGGAGGACTTGGTAGGCAAACATGGACGCTGATGATAGGGAGATGACGAGATGACTGGGACTGCGTGGGTGCCATGACTTAGGATAAAAACATTTGATGGGTTTTTTGAGCCCTCTTCTTTCATTTTTTCTTCGCCAGAATTCCATTTCCTAGGGGAAACACCCCCCGACCAATAATGTGTGCTAACATTAGGCTCCATGGGGGATGATACTCTCCCTGTGAGCTACCAAGAACTTACAGCTTCAATTATCTTATTGTTGGATTGTGGAGTCACTTATTAAAATCATAAACAAATGGAAAAATTATGTTTGCAATGACATGGGAAGCCATTCATGGCTTAAACAAAAAACTTCTTCAAAAAATGCCCATTTACAGGGCCTCCAAAAACTTCATCACCCTCCAAATTCTGCAACCTGTAAGTATTATTTGGAAACTCCCCAGAGATCTTGAAGGGGCCGATCCACAAGGCTTCAAAATTTCCATGTTTTCATTTCTCCTACTTGGGTGCATCCCATTTTAGCACTAGATCTCCCAGCTGGAAATCCTCCTTTCTTACCTTTATGTCAAAATCTTGCTTGATATTCTGTTGATGGTCATGTGCTCTGTCCAGTAGCTTCTCTCTGGTCTCCTGCACTTCTACCAGTTGTTGTATTCTTCTGATCATATCACAAGGCTCTCCTTGGTAGTCATGGAAGAATTTTTCCACGGGTAAGGCCAACTAAGAATGAAAGATGGCCTCAAATCCATATACAATATGAAAAGGATAGTCGCCAAGAGATCTCTTTGTTGTCACTCTGTCAGCCCACAGAGAAAACTTGAGCTTTTAATCCCATGCTTTCTTATTGTCCTCTAACAATATTTTGATGATCTTTATAAGGATCTTGTTTTAGGACTCTGCCAGTCCATTCCCTTGGGGGTAGTAAGGAATTGAGTGAATCAATGCAATTCCAAATTTCTCACATAATTGAATCAATGGTTCGGCCTTGAAGGATGCAACATTATCAGTGACAATTCTTTTTGGACAACCAAACCATGCCATAGTATCTTCAAGAAAACCAATGATTACTTTGTGGGAAGCACTCCTTGTGGGGATGGCTTCTATCCACTTGGTAAAGTAATATGTGGCAGTCAATATCCACATGTGTTGAAACTTGAAGCAGGATGAATTTCCCCAATAACATCTAAGCCCCACTACTAAAAGGGTCCTGAAGCTACCACAGGATTCAAAGGCAGGGACTTGAGCTGTTGCTTTCTTGATAATTTCTGACACTTGATACAAGCCCTGATTTTAGCACAAACATTAGCGAATAGGCTAGGCCAGAAACAACCAGCTCTGAGAATCTTGTAGGCTATGGTTCTCTAGAAGTGATGTTCCCCACACAAACTGTCATCAAAATCAGACATGATCTTTTGGGCTTCCTATGGGTCTAAACATATCAACAACACTCCTAGAGGATCTTTCCAACATAAAACTTGATCAATAAGGCAATACCTAATTTATTTGAGCTTTAAAGATCTTATCTTTCTTTTTTCCATGCCATCAGGAGGATGCAACTTCTGTAGAAAGAAAATGATGTCCCTGTACCAAGAACATCCTGCTAATGGAGGGATGACTTGAGAACTTGTATGAGACAAATCAACCTGCTGATTTTCTAAGCAAGTGTTGATGAAATTCACCCCCAAGGCTTTGCAATTAGATTCAGCCAGTAGCCTAGCTAAACCTTGACCCTTAACCAATTTGGTGGGCCTTATCTCCAAGTCAAATTCAAGTATTTTAGCAATCAACTTTCTCCTTCTCCCGTCTATGTCAGACTGAATGAGAATATCCTTCACAGAAGATGAAGGGACATATATAATGATCTTTGAATGCAAAACATAAACCCTGAATTATTTGAGGGCTTTAACCAGAGCATAGGCCTATTTTTCCATGATGTCATATTTCAGCTCTACATCTCTCAATGCTCCACTAAAAAAATCAATGGGTTGTTCAAACCCTTCATCATTCTTTTGCAACAAAACGATTGCCACTGTGTCAAATGAAGCAAAGGAGAAAATCATAAAATCTTTGGAGTAATTAGGATTGGCGAGCACAGGTGCTTTGGTCACGATCTTATTTATTTGATCGAAGGAACTACGAGATTCATCCTTCCATGTGATTTTGTTTCCTTTCCTCAACATGACTGTAATGTCCTTCACCAGTTCATCAAAATTAGAAACAAACATTCTTAGAAAAATAATCTTCCCCAAGAAATACTGAACTTTTTTCTTGGATATAGGGAGTGCTAAGGTTTGGATGGCTTCCACCCTACTGGGATCAATCTTTACTCTCTCAGCTGATACTATGTGCCCTAGTAATTTTCCCTCATTCATAGAGAACAATGACTTTTTGGGATTCAGGGAGAGACCAAATTTTCTGCATTTTTGGAAGACCTTTCTCAGATGATGACAATGTTCTTTATCAGTCTCGGAGAAAACTATAATGTCATTTAGATACATGACTACAAATTTATCCCTTTCCCCAATAAAGGCGATGTCCATAACGTGCCATAAATTTTCTCCTGCGTTCATCAATTCAAAGGGAATATTGGCATACATGAATGTACCCCATGGAGTGGTGAATGTTGTCTTATCTCTATCCTCAGGTAAGACAAAAATCTGATTGTAGCCAGAAAAGTCATCAATCAAGGACATCCTAGATGCACCTCTCACCCTCTGCAATATGTGCTCCATTTTCGAAAATGGGTAATTATCTTTCTTGGAGCTTCTGTTTAGGTTCATGAGATCAACACAAAGTCTGATTTCTCCATTATTCTTTATTACTGGGACCAAGTTGTCCACCCATTCAGAATACCTCAAAGGAACGATAATCTGGGCATCTAAAATATTTTTTACCTCTTTCTCCATGATAGGCAGCAGCATAGGGTTGATCTATCTCAGTTTCTGCCTAAATGGCTTGGCCTCTTCCTTTAGTGGGATCTTGTGCTCAATGATGGTTGTGTCATATGTTCTGAGATCCTCATAAGTCTAGGAAAACACATCAGAAAATTCCTTTAATAGCTCAACATATTCATCCATTTGTTCCCTTGACAGACTTCTCGACAACTTGACAAATTTTGGATCTTTCTATGTACCAATGTGGCATTCATTTACATCAGCATCATCAACCGATCCTTTAACTTTCAATGCCACATCATTTCTATCAAATAGTCTTTCCAAAGGAACTAGTCCCTTTAGAATTTGATTGCTAGGCAACTGAACAATATGGTGATTAGCGATTTTGTTCAGGAAAACATCAGCATGAGGATTACTTTCAGAATCCTGATCTTCATCAATATGTAGTGCCGAAAACTCATCAACAGTATCAAGGAATATTTTGATATCAAGATCATCCTCAAATACTTTCCAATGCTTGACATTTCCAGGTATAGAGGGTCTGTAATTTACTTCTACATTATACCTAAGCTTTGGTGGCAAAGGGACTCTGAAATTTCCTATTGAAACAGCCAGAGAATCAGCCATGATGTTTTCTTCTCTTGGAATAAATGAAATGTTGAAAGGTAGGAAAAAATTGTCAATAAGGTCCCACGCTTCATTTCTATAACTTCTTAGCCTAGGGTTCTTAGCTTGGTAAAGATTTATGACTTGATGGACAATTAACTCAGCATCCACAAATATTGATATCTCTTCAATTCCCATGTCTTTTGCAGCCTTCAAACCTAAGACAAGAGATTCATACTCTACCACATTATTGGTAGCTTCAAATTCTAACTTGTAGGACAGAGATATAGTATCTTGAGAAGGTGAAACAAGAACCACTCCAGCACCAACACCTTCCTTAGAAGAGGCTCCATCGAAGAAAATTTTCCACACAGAGGTGATAGCAGGGGAATTTTTACAAAAATTAATAGGCCGCTTTTTTATTTCCAGAGGAGGTTTAGGAGCGTCAGTGAGTTGTAGAAAAATAGATCCCAAATCTGTGTCAAGAGCAAAGATAGGATGGTTTGTGGGGTTTTCTTCATCACTAATAATGTAGGCCAATTGAGCTTCCATGTAAAGTATCATATGCTCACCCCCAAACATCGGAATGGTAGCATAGGTGAGGTCCATCTGCAAAGTTCCCCTTAGTATTTTTATCCAAGATCTAGACAAAAGCATCCTGAACTTAGGGGGAATGTCAGCTACCATGATGTTTATGATCACTCTTTTCATTGGCAACTGGAACAAAGATAAAACCAAGTATTTGATGACCCCAAGGCACTTGACCTTCCTGGAGTCAAAAGAATACAGGTCATGGTAGGATTTTGTAATCTCTAGACTGAGCTCTTCCATGACAATATTAGGCATAAGATTGTGAGATGCCCCTGAACCCATCAAATAGTTGTGCAACACCTTGTCATGTATGTTCAGTGAAGTATAGAAGGGAGGGGATGAATCATATCTATATTCTACCAAAGGATCTAGGATGACTCCAAGCTTCTCATCTTGGAGGTTTACCGAGCCCGTGGAATGAGATGAAGGTTTGAGCTGCAACATTTTGGAGAGGTACCTTTTGAAGTCTTCATGCTTGACCAACTCTGAAATGGGTACATGGATTCTAATATTTTGTATTTCATACTCAAAGATGAAAGAGGAGGGGGGATTTAGAATTTTTCTCACTTCTGGAACATGAATTTTGACCACCGGTGGGGGGGTCTATGGCTTCTTTTCCTTGCTTCGGTCTACAATATATTTAGCAGTTTTTTCTACTTTGGTAGGCCGATCAGGGATGTCCAATTTCCCTTCTTTCTGTCTGGACCTCAGATTATATATGTTTGGAGTGTGGTTGGTTTTTTCCCCTTTACTCGTCTCATTTAGTTGGCTGTCCATTAGAGACTCCTCGTATGCAGATTGATTTAAATTCATAGATGATTTTAGGGGCTAAATTTCACTCATGGGCTAATTTTTTGTGGTTTTTCCCCAAAAAATATTCGTTATTCTAAAAATGATTCGCCCAAATTCTAAAGGAAAAAATGATTGTACCTTCAAAATCGCCAAAATTTTATATAAACTATATAAAATCCTTATAAATTTGAATATTTTTATAAAAATATCGCCAAACATTTATAGTTGGCATATGCAGGATTAGTAAGATTCGCCAAGGTTTCTACGTTTTAAAATAAATTTCCATCCTTAAAATCATCCCTGTTTAAATGGGAAATGAGGAGGTATCCCCAAGACAATGGATTTCGGGATCAACCTCCTCTTCCTCTTCTTCTTCATCAGTGACAAGTTATTTTGGAGAGGGGCTTGAATTCTTTGATCATCCCTATCATGACCTCTTTGATCTCTTTGGATGGTCTGAGGGGCATTAGTTGGTATTTTTCCCCTATTATCAACATTTGGGGGATTCCTATAGCTTTGATTTCCTTTCAATTCGATCCTCTCCATTCTAGTAGAAAGTGACTTTAGTAGTTTGGTTACTTCATCCATTTGACGAGGGGAAGCAAAAGAACTAGAAGTCGAACCTTCAGACCTACCTTTTCTTCTTTCTCTATCAGCCTTACTCCTAAGCTTATCAACTGCCAATATATTATATACTACTTCAATGGTTGCATCTTGCATATGAGCCAAGGAGGTAGCTCTTCTTTCTCTCAACAGGAGGAAAAAATTAGGGTCGAAAGCATTAGCATAAGTCATCTTGGCAGAGGTTTCTGTAGGTTTAATTTCAACGGGAATCTTTTTATACATCTCATTAAATCCCTTCGAGAAGTCTGAAATAGATTCCCCTTCTTCTCTCTTAAGTGCCTCGAATTATGTAATATAATAAAGAATATCTCTTTTATTTCCATAGTGTCTTAAGAATGAATCATCCAAAGCATCAATATCGTCGATAGATCTAGGAGGCAAGTCCTTAAAATAGTCCTTGGCATCACCATCAAGGCTTTGTACAAAAAATCTCATCCACACATCTTCATTTTCGATGACCTGAATCTTTACAAATCTATAAAAGGATGCAAGGTGCTCTTTTGCAGTCATGTATCCCTCTCCCATGAACTAGGGCATGCGCTTAAGATAGTCTGTGGCTAGGAGAGAAATCATAGGCTGAGGTAAAACCAGAGGGGCGTATCTAGCAGCCAATATCTCAGCC
Source organism: Picea engelmannii (assembly GCA_009831015.1). NCBI lineage: Eukaryota > Viridiplantae > Streptophyta > Pinopsida > Pinales > Pinaceae > Picea > Picea engelmannii. The sequence continues at coordinate 1,162,732 of ML776620.1, read as the reverse complement.
ATCCTTTTCCTAGGAGGATTAGCATCTTCCATTTTGACGTGAACTAGAGGAGAACCAGGAGGAGATGGAGTTTGTATAAGTGAGACTTGGGTTGTGCTTCTAGGAGAAAAAGGAAAAGGTTGAGCATTAGGAGATAAAGATGAGGGGCTAGAGGTAACAGAGGTTTCCCCTTCTGTAACTGCAACAACTCTAATAAGAGGAGTAGGAAAGTCTTCTAAAGTAAAATATCTCTCCTTCCACTTCACAACGTCCGGGGAGAAAGGGGTGTCAAAGCTCTCTCCTTCCAAACCAAGAATAGGAGGTGACAAATCGGCAGGAAAACTCCCAAAATTTAAATTTCTTGAAACTCCATCAGTTTGTATAATAGGAGAATCAGAAACAGTTACTGGAGTTTGTAAAGAGGGATTATGAAAATTATTAGAAAAACTTGGTATAGTTGTGGAGGTACCTTTTTGAGCGGTCTTTCCCTTTGTGATAATTTCCTCTGGGTCAGCTTCAGACGTTTCTAGAGGCAGTAGTGAAGTGGACCTCGTGTGTTTGCCTTTAGGAGCTAGAACTGACACAGTGGAGTTGAAATAGTGGATTCACTAGATGGTGGAGTTGTTAGGTGCAGGCTGCAATCATCAATGGTACTGATGTCTAATGCACCTTCAGAATCAATAGCTCATTGTCGTTCTTACCCAGGGAAATGTCTTCAATTCGTTCCCCGACAACAACGCCAGAAATGTTAGCACTAGAAGTCACCTCCTGATTGCAGGGGAGGTAAGACCAATACCCATCAATTTATATGTCACAATAAATAAATTTGAGGGGGGTCGAATGGGCACAAACTCAAGATGATATTTCTTTAACTCGAAAAACTAGACTAGTACGCAGAGGAAGATGAGTTCTTGATTCAAATTCAATCAGTAAGGTGTAGTATAGGTGAGTAGGAGGAAGAATGGTAAGGAGAACGTAAAGGTATCCTATGGACATCCGGTCTTCCAACAGCCTAAGAAGAAAAAACTCAGAAAACAATATCCTCTTCGATCTAGAGTTTTAGGAAACTGAATGAAGTTATAACCAGATTGAAATCAAACATACATCACAATACAGTTACAACAACTAGACTGGATCATCCATGCCTGAGACATTCAGTATCAGAGGCAAAAGAGATGGAAAAGAAGGTTGAATTAGATTAAATAAGAAATCTCAAATCCCATTACATAATCAGAGAACCAGAGATTCATAAAAAATTTACAATATGGAAGCGTAGCTCAACCATCGACCATAACAAAATATAAAAAATGCATACATATACTCAGAATTTCTACAACCACCAGGAGTGTGATCGGACCACCACATTAACATTTTCAGTCGACACTTGCTCTATTAGATTGTGCAGGCCTCCTCATGTCAGATGCAAGCCAGGCCCAGTTTTGTGCTTTAAAGGAAAATCTGTCCATAATTGTCAGTCTTCCTTTACGACCGCTCTTTGCATGTTTTCCATTTATGGGGTGAGATGAGGTCTCAACTGCCGCCTAAATTTCATGAACTATCTACATCGGGATTAGGATGAGCCACACTCTAAACTTCACCACCTAGAGCTTTGTTGGACGCTTGCAGGGATGACTTGGCAGGCATACATGGACGCTAATGATAGAGAGATGACGAGATGACTAGGATTGCGTGGGTGCCAAAATTTCATATCATCGCCAGACTTAGGATAAAAACATTTGATAGTGATAGCCAAAAGAACCTCATATCAGTAGAGGTCATCAAGCAGTTGGCCCTGTCGACAACGCCACACCTGCAACCCTACACCATTGGATGGCTCCGTCAAGGAAGTGATCATCATGTAAGCCAACATTGTTGACTGTCATATGACATCAAGCCCTTGAAAGACGAGGTATTGGTGATGTTTCTCCTCTCAAAGTTTGTAATGTTCTTTTGGGACAACCTTTTTTATGGAAACATCATGTTGTATATGATTCTAGGCCTTGTAGTGTTATTATTACTTTGAACAGGAAATTGTATAGGATACCCGAGCTAGTCCCACCTAGTGTTGTTTCCTTGATCTCTCCCAAGAAATGTAGGAAGGTCATCTCTCAGACTGGGAAATTTGTCATCTTCGTGATTCTGTCTTAGAGTGAGATAAATATTGTAGCCACATCTAGGGCCTCCACGGTTGATATCTCCACACAACAGAAGCAAGTGGATAAGGTCGTTGAAGAATACTCAGATATATTCTCCTCACCTACCAGGATACTTATGCACTGTCAGGTCAAGCATCCCATCGAATTGACTCCCGACTCAATTCTACCCAATGGGCCAGTCTACGACCTTTTTCTATTATAAAATGAGAAGATCAAGAGGCAGATCCAATAACTTCTCCACAAGGGGCACATCTATCCCATATCATCGCCTTGTGGGAGCCCAATTGTGCTAGTGCAGAATAAAGATGGGACCTGACGACTCTGCATTGATTACCAGGCCATAAATAAAATCACAGTCTAGAACCGGTACCCGATTCCTCGAATTTTCAACCTCCTTGATCAACTCACGGGGTCCAAATACTTCAGTAAGATTGATCTAAATTCTAGATACCACCCAGTCCCAATAAAAAAGACATATGTATGGAATATCGTCTTCAAGTCAAAAGAATGTCTTTTTGAATGGATGGTCATGCCCTTTTTCTTGAAAAATTCCCCAGAAACTTTCATGAGGATGATGGACAATATCCTACGACCTTTCACCAATAATTTTGTAGTCGTGTATCTGGATGACATCCTCATCTAAAGCAATACTTGGGTAGAACACTTACAACATATTCAGTAGCTTCTGCACACCCTATGACAACACCAACTATATGCAAACTTGGAAAAATGATCCTTTGGCATGGACAGGGTCCATTACTTACGATACATTGTTGATCATCATGGTGTGCATGTGGATCCAGCCAAGATCCAGGTCATCCATGACTGGCTAGCCCCAAACACACGCACTGATCTTCGAAGCTTCCTGAGCATCGCCAATTTCTATCGTAGGTTCATTTTGGGATTCTCTCATCTCGCATGGGCCCTCAGCCAAGTAACCAGCGGTGGTGGTAAGGAAAATTGTGTGTGGGGTATGTCCCAACAACAAGCCTTCAATGATTTGAAGCAACGCTTGTGCTCATCCCCATTAATTTCATTACCGGACTTGAAACATCACTTTGAGGTCGAGACATATGCTTCAGACTATGCTGTGGGTACTGTTCTCACTCAACACTACCACCCCATGGCATATCATAGTGAGATACTATCATATGTTGTTCGTAAGTACCCTACTTACGAAAAAGAAATGTACTCCATTATACAAGCTTGTCGTTGGTGGAGACATTACATTCTTGAGAAGGAGATAGTCATCCAAACTAATCATAAGTTGCTACAGTTCATGCAAACCCAAGGAAAATTGCAGAATCACCACCATCAGAAGTGGTCCACATACTTGCAGTAGTTCCACCTCAACATCAAGTATAAAAAAGGAAGTACTTGTAGATTTTAACCTTGTACAATATTTACTACAAACAAATTTTCAGTAAAAGAACATAAAATATACAATGGAAAATACAAACATTACACAGATATTTTTCCCATGGAAACCCAAACCGAGAAAATCAGCATATTCTATATTCATTCATAGTGATACATTGTTTACAATAAAATATACATATAGGATCCAGCGGCATCCAAAACCCTAAATCAATGGCATGGATTAGTCAACAACCCTAATTCCTTAACCGAAAATAGAAAACCATCGGCAAAAACCATGTGCCGAAAAACCTCCCAACAATGGACACAAAAATCGAGGCAACATGAAAAATGAGGCAAAAATAAGACATGTTTCTCGAGGCAAAAAATAATTTCCCGACACAATCTGAGAGACATTCAGATTGTGCTCTTCGCCTTTCAATTGAACTTTTTCCAATCATCTGTTGAAGTTCCTGTAGGTGTAGTACTTGGATCTATCGCGATCCACTAATCTTTTTCCACCAACAAATCTTCCATATTGAGCTTCCACATCTCAAAAAATTTCCCATTAAACTTCTCAATCTCCATTTTCAAATTGCTCACCATTTATTTTCACCTGAAGAATCAATACCACAGATATCCCACTGTAAAAAGTCTTATTACAGTCCTGAGCCAAACCCTTGACCACAAAGGCGTCCCCCTGAAGCCAACAAAGCTCTGATACCAAATGTAGATTTTAACCTTGTACAATATTTACTGCAAACATATTTTCAGTAAAAGAATAGAAAAGATACAATGGAAAATACAAACATTACACAAAGATTTTTCTCCTGGAAACCCAAACCTGGAAAACCAACATATTCTATATTCATTCATATTGATACATTGTTTACAATACAATATACATATAGGAGCCAACGGCTACCAAAACCCTAACCCAATGACCTGGATTAGTCAACAACCCTAATTCCTTAACCGGAAATAGAAAACCATTAGCAAAAACCACGTGCAGAAAAATCGCCCAACAATGGACATGAAAATCGAGGCAACACGAAAAATGAGGAAAAAATGAGACACGTTTCCCGAGGCAAAACAAAATTCTCGGTGGCGCTGCCCTCGAACCCCCCTGTGGGGGGCTATCGCCCCCCTGGATGCCCAACGCAAAGTAGATACTACTATGCGTGCAAATAATATAACACATACCCAATAGTACCAATCGAGTTGGTGATTGACTCAACCGACCTCCAGTCGCGACACTCACCACAGTGCTAGACTCTTGCGGCCATAAGACCTCCAGATGTCCCCACCTCTATGAGACAGATCTTGACTTCTCCACCACTTACAAAATGTTGGGCACAAACTCAGTGGTCGCTAATTTCCATCTTGAGGACGGGTTGATGTGCCATATGGGCCATCTTTGTGTTCCATCAAGAAAGTGCACAAAGCTGATTTTGGAATATCACTACAGTTGGGTGGCAGGACACTTTGGTGTCGAAACGACAATGGTCGTGCCGCATAAACATTTCTACTGGCCGAAACTTTGACAGGATGTCGGCAAGTATATCATTTCTTGCACCTCCTGTGCTATTTCCAAATTGACCATTAAGAAACAATTGATGTACACCCCTCTGCCTACTCTTGACATGTTGTGGGAATCCATCTCAATGGACTACATGTTGGGTCTTCCATCCACCAAGAGGGGAAATGGTTGTGGTTTTGTGGTTGTTGATCGATTTTCCAAGATGGCGATTATGGTCGCCTGCAAGAAGAGCATCACAGCAGAGGCCACTACCAAGCTCTTATTTGAATGAGTATGGGTACATTTTGGGATCCCATAAACCATTGTATCAGATCAGGACAATCGGTTCCTCAGCACATTCTCATCGAGCCTCTGGTCACTGCTGGACACCAAGCTCACCAAATTCATTGCCTTCCACCCCTAAGCAGATGGCCAAACTAAGGTTGTCAATCAGATGATCGTGCATATACTGTGCATGTACAATTCCAAGCACCCCCGCACATGGGATGAGAGTCTTCCCTATGTCCAGCAAAGCTACAACAGAGCCCTGCATAGCTCCACTGGCCACAACCCCTTTCAGGTGGGGTTGGGATTCCAACCATTGGGCCCCATGGATGTTGCACTACTACTCGTGACTACCTCATCTGAATCATCCCCTGCTCCACCTGAAGTTGACAAAGCCAACTGGCTCATTGAGAAGATCTAGCACATCCGCCAACAGGTTCAAGATATTTTACAAAAGTCCAATGCCAAGTACAAATAGCACCATGATCAACACCGGGTGCCACATAAGTTTAAGGTGGGCGACAAAGTTTGGTTGAACTTGTAGAAAGAACACCTTACAGGGTCCCATCGGAAGCTTCTCCCACTTCATTATGGGTCGTACACAATCACCAAGGATATGGGTGACAATGCTTTGGAGCTCAACATTCCTCCTTTCCTTGGCATGCACCCAATATTCAACGTGGCTCTCCTTTGACCATATTTCTCACCATTATTTTACACCTCATAGATTGAAACACAGTTGATACCAATAGAGCTCAACCCTGACTACATAAAACATGCATCCAATGATCAGATTGAGGAAACACAGGTCAAGGGCACTTGACAGCAAAGGATCCAACTTTATCGAGTTGTCAAAGCAGGGCAGCTCCTGCACCAAGGCAAGTGGCTCGCCTAGGGCCAAATTCAACAGAACGTTTCTCATATGATGGGGGAACTCAAAGAAATGGAGACCATTTCTTTCTAAGGGGGGAGGATTGATCCATATGGATTTCGGTGGCCTCCCACCTATTCCAACTAGCTCATTTTGGATTTTTTTTAGTTTTACAGTTTTTTCCCAGTTTTCGGGTCCCTCACTTTCGGGGCCTTTTTGAGGGCCTAAACAACGTTTTTAGGGCTCACCATAGTTAGGATAAAGACCAATTCAAATTCTGATGGAAACATGTGTATTCCTCGGATAGAAATTTCCAACAAACTATCGTGTCCCTAAAACGGAGATCGTATGAAAACGTTACGACCCCGAGAAGTTGATGTACTATCTTACCCCAACATGGCCCACAGGAATTTTGGCACTTCATCTCCTAGGGTTAGGTTTTTGGATGTCTAGGGTTTTGGAATTTCATGTTTATTGTAAAAAGGCCTTCAGAGCCTCATTGTAATCATCTTCTTGCAAATGATTTCATCTGTATCATCTCTTCTCAGAGATAAGCCACCACCATTCCAACATTTAAAGTTTCAGCTTATTTCCTTATTGAATAGAAAATAGTTTTATTGTACCTCTGTTATTCTGTGTTAAACATATTTTAATATTCTTCTCATAAAATCCAGATCACTGGACTTTGGAACTTCGCCACTCCGACGATTACTGGAAATTGGGAAAATCCCTAAAGTGTCGAAGCCCAAAGTGAGAAAACCACGAAGTTCTGAAACCACGAAGTGTCAAACTGCCATCGTGAAATCATGCAGGCCATTAGTTATGAAGGAGAGAATGCAGATAATCCATTTGATGGATGATGCGTCGTAGGCCACATGGTAGGGGTGCTATGTGAGGACACGTGTCACCTAGATTTAGTACCTTTTGGACCCTAACCTGCTCATTTTTTGAGTGACACGTGGCACGCATGCCATGGGTCCATGTCACCATGAGTGACGTCATCATGCCATGTAATCTCTGGGATTACAGCCTCTGAGAGTTTCCAACATCTACCAATGAAATTACCAAAGACCAAAGTCACGAATTCACGCAGACCGTAGATCTAATATCCCTTTAGGAACTTTCTCAATCGTTATATATAGAAGTGGAAGGATGGCGTAAGTAATTCGACGAGTATCACCCCGGGGGAGTTGAGTGACTTGGGAGTTGTAATGTTCTGGAGTCTTGAAGAACCAAAGTCCCGAATTGATTAAGACTGTCCATATCAACACCCGATTAATTTGGGACCGTTGATCTCGTTGAATCCTCCATATGGGGCGGGACTTTCCAGTCGACAGGAGATCAAATCTTGACCGTCCGATCTGCTAGTAGATTTATTGGAAGGGCTTCGACAAAGTTTAACTACAGGAGAAATCAGAGATGGAAAAGGAAGAATAGTCGAAGGCCAAAGTCCAGAGGACCTGATACCAGCGTCGATCTCATGAAAAGGTAATGGGGGTCAATTTGAGGAAAAAAAGGATCTGGAAGTGACTAATTCCTTGAACATTGTGATCAAGCAAGCTCCTGTGTAGAAGAATATCGAGGAAGGTGCAAAAGAACAAAGAATCTTGTGGGTTCGAGCCATGGTCACATGGAAAGTGGGTTGAAGGAAGTGTCTGTACAGAATTGAAGTATGTATTAGATAAAGGATAACATGGAAGTGTTATATGATGGAGAATGATAATATATTCTTCATGAATTGAGAAGAAAAAGGACATGTAGCATTGTTTGGAATTTTTTTTTAATATGCATAATTATAAAAAATGGTGGCTTGCCCATTTTGTAGAATTAGGGGGTGTAAACATAACAATTCAGTATAAGAATGCATAATCAAGAAATGGAAGAAGGAGAGGAAACTTACAACCATGATAAAGAGGCCAATGGTCAGAATATCAGTGTTGGTAATGCAGAGACAGAATCCAATGGACACCAGGCTAAAGGGGAACAAGAAACTTTGATAGAGACTATGAGAAGCCTGAAAATAGAAGTACATAGCTACAAACTAGACAATGAGAGACTTATAAGTGAACAAAATCAGATAAATTCTCAATTGATGCAAATCTTAAATCAGTGGCAAAGGAAAACAAAGAATGGATAAAACTCAAAACAAGAGAAAGAGGGAAGATGTCATGAAAGAAGAGATGACTGCAGAAGAACTAGTTATTCAGTAAGTGCTAGAAGAACTCATAGGCATCACTCACCTCCCTATTCAACAAGGAAATTTTATGCATCTGAATATTCCATAAGTAGGCCAGAGGTGTCTCCTATTAGGCACCATAGAAGAAGACATGAATTGGACAGTTTGCAAGGAGAGTTGAGGAAGCTTAAGCCACCATCCTTTGATGGTGAAAGAGAAATGGAAGATGGTGTTGAGGCATGGTTTCTTGGAATCAGGAGGTATTTTCAATTGCATAACTACTCATCAAACCTAGAAGTCAGAATTTCCACATACCATTTACATGGGAAATATGTTATGTGGTGGGATAAACTAAAGAAAGTTGAGCAGATTAATGAGAATATGATCACTTGGAAGTATTTCAATAAATATTTTCAGAAGGAGTACCTTTCAGAGCACTTCTATGAAAATAAAATGTAGTGGTTCTTTGAACTTAGTCTAGGAAGCATGACCATAGAAAAGTATGAAAAGAAGTTCATGGGGTTGCTAAAGTATGCAGGGTTCATAAAAGATGATAAGGTGAAGGTACAAAGGTGTTTAAGTGGATTTCCATCCTTTTATAAAGAGAAGATTCAATATGATGAACCTAGGAATTTGGTTGATACCATCAGCAAGGCTAAGTATGAGCAAGGAAAAGGAAGAGAGTCCATGAAAAAATATTGGAAGGATAAGAAGAAGGATAAATATTATCAGAGGAGGAAGGGATTCAAATCTCCTTTCAATAGAAATAGCCCTAATAAAAATCATCAAGACTAGTATGCTAAGGATGAATCCAAGAGAGAAGACTCCTAGGGAAAAGGGGAAGACCACCAATCCAATGTCGGGGATGCAAAGAAGATCACATGTACAAGGATTTCCCTCATAGAAAGGGCATAGTGAATACCATGCACAACATCCAAGAGGATACAACAGTAGAAGACATGGGAAGAATTTATGCAGCATTAGATGATCGACAAGGAGAGTACCAATCCAATATGATAGAGGTGGAAGGTAAGATAATTAATCAACCTCTTTCTATTTTAATTGATTCAGGAGAAATTCATTGTTATATTGATCCTAAAATAGTGGATAGATTACATTTGGAGAAAAGTAAGTTTGGAAAATCAAGTTTGGTTCAGTTAGCCACCAGAACCAAAAGGAGAATCCATGATATGGTCAGAGGTTGTTCCATTAGTATTAATGGTGTGAATACTAATGTTGATCTAAATATTATACCATTGGGGTCTTATGATATTCTAATTGGAATGAATTGATTGGAAAAGCATCATGTTGTCCTAGATTGTCATAACAAGACATTTACATATATTGATGAAGAAGGAAAACATAGCACTGTGAAAGGAGTTCCAAGACCCATCTCTATAAGGGAGATTTCATCCTTCCAACTGAAGAGGTGTTTCAGAAAAGGATGTCAATTATATGCATCCCATGTGAAGGAGCCATAAAATACAAAGGGGCCAAGCCTTGAATAATTTTCGGTACTACAAGAATTTGAAGATGTATTCCAAGAAATACTAGGGTTGCCACCAAAGAGGGAAATATATTTCTCTATTGATTTAGTGCCAAGATCTGCCCTGGTATCAAAAACACCTTACCAAGTGAGTACGCCAAAATTAAAAGAATTACAAATGCAGTTAAAAGAATTGTTGAAGAAAGGGTACATATGTCCAAGTGTTTCACCTTGGGGAACACCAGTACTCTTTGTCAAAACGAAGTATGGAACTTTGAGGCTGTGTATTGACTTTCAACAGCTAAATAAATCCATTATAAATAACAAGTACCCTCTACCCAAAATTGATGACCTCTTTGATCAGCTAAGAGGGGAAAATATATTTTTGAAGGTAGACTTGAGATTGGGATACCATCAAGTAAGAATCAAGGAAGAAGACATCAATAAGACATCCTTTAGAACCAGGTATGGGAAATATGAATTTGTAGTGGTTCCATTTGGACTGTCCAATGCACCAACTATCTTAATGTTCTTAATGAATGGCATATTCATAAATTATTTGGATAAGTTTGTCATAGTATTCCTCTACAACATACTTGTATATTCTAAGTCGGAGGAATATCATGAATATCACCTAATATTGGTATTGCAAGTGCTAAGGAATATCAGTTGTATTCCAAGCTTAGTAAGTGTTCTTTTTACCAAGAATAGATCCATTACTTGGGACACATTATTTCAGAACAAGTTATAGAAATAGATCTAGAGATGATTAAAGCCAATAAAGGATGGCCAAAACCCATGAATGTTTCAGAAGTTAGATCTTTTATGGGATTAGTTGGTTACTACAGAATATTTATAGAAGGGTTCTCTAAGATTGATCATCCCATCACTTCTTTGCAAAATAAGGGAATTGAATTTGAATGGACATATGAGTGTGAAGAGAACTTTAATTTGTTGAAAGAATTACTTAATAATGCACCTATTTTAATTATTGCTGACCCAAATGAAATTTTTGTGGCATGTATAGATGCATGCAAGGAAGAAATGGGTGGAGTCCTCACTCAAAATGGACATGTAATTGCTTATGAATCCAGAAATATTAAAGAACATGATAGGAACTATGCCACGCATGACTTGGAACGTTCTTCCATTGTTCATGCATTGAATATGTGGAGGCATTATCTCATGGGGAAGATATTTGAATTAAGAACAGACCACAGTGGTAAAAAATATCCTTTTGAACAACCAACTTTGAATGCCAGGAAAACGATATGGATGGAATTTTTAAGTGAATACGATTTTGATATCAAGCATATCAAGGGAAAAGAAAATAAAGTTATTGATGCACTTAGTAGAAGACTAATATCATGCATGCTACAACTATTAGTATGCATCAGTCATATTTAAAGAGCAAAATTTTAGATGTTGTTGTCATAGATCAACATTGCCTACAGGTAAAAGAAATCTTACAGCAGGAAAATGTACAACATAAAATTAAAGAATATAAGATGAAGGAACATGGATTACTTATGCATAAAAATAGAATTTATGTTCCTATTTCCGAAGAACTTAGGAGTTTGGTATTGAAAGAAATGCATAATATTCCATATCCTCGACATCCTTGTTACCAGAAAAAAAATTGCAATAGTAAGAAGCCAATTCTTTTGGCCAGGAATGAAAAGAGATGTTCTTGATTACATTGCCATATGTATGGAATTTCAGAGAGTGAAGGATGAGCATAGGCACCAAATGGGTTTTCTACAACCATTACCAATTCTAGAGAAGAAGTGGGAAGTGGTAACCATTGATTTTATAACTAAATTACCCAGGACACTAGACAACATGATTCAATCATGGCAGCAGTTGATAAATTGACAAAGGCTACTCATTTTTTTCCTGTAAAAATGACTAATACAACAACTAATATTGCAAAAATTTACATGAGGGAGATTGCTAGGTTGCATGGGATACCTAAGGAAATTGTCTCAGAAAGAGATACAAAGTTCATTTCAAATTTATAGAGGGGATTGTTTAAAGGATTTGGTACAAATATGGACTTTAGCACAACCTACCATCCATAGTTATATGGGAATACAGATATATTCAACTGAGTAATTGAAGACATGTTGAGAATGTATGTGATGGATAAGCCATCTAAGTGGGAAGATTACTTGCACTTGGTTGAGCTTGCCTAGAATAATGGGTATCGGGATTCATTGAAAATGAGCCCATTTAAAACTTTGTATGGTAGGAAATGCAATACTCCAGTGAGTTGGGAAAACCCAACAAATAGAGTGGTACTTGGGCCAGAATTACTCAAGGATATTGAAGACCAGATTGTTAGAATTAAGAAGAATTTAAAGGAAGCTCAAGATAGAGAGAGAATTTATGCAGATAAGAATAGAACATCTAGAGAATTTAAAGTGGGATAGCATGTGCTTTTAAAAGTGAAGCCCAAATATATCACTTTGAAGTTGGGTAGTTGTACAAAGCTAGTAGCTAGATTCTGTGGTCCATTTGAGATATTGGACATAATAGGGCTAGTTGCATACATACTTGCATTGATTGCTTCCATGAATGTGCATAATGTATTCATGTCTCTTTGCTAAAAAAATATGTACATGATCCTAACCATGTTATTGATTGGCATCTGATTCAGGTAGAGATAGAGGGAGACTTTTAGGTCCAGCCAATGCGAATATTGGATAGAAAATTCAAAATGCTCCATAATGGAGTTATAGAGCTAGTAAAATTCTAGTGGACCTGCTACGATCCTGAAGATGCTACTTGAGAGCATGAAGATGCCATGTGGGAAGAGTACCCACAAATTTTTCAATAAATTTTGAAATTTTGTTTATGTTTTGTATATGCACTGAGGACAGTGCCAAAATAAGGGGGAGGGGATGTAACATCCTAAGTTTTGAGCCCCGTATTAAATAATGCATTTTGTTAATCCATGAAAAGCCAGAGTGGCCAAACAATTGAAAGAGGCCAATGTTACTAGGAAATATAGTGTTTGATCATTATTAATAATAAATACATCACTGGATGCTAGACGGACAAGGACAAGAGTTATAGGGGGCTATGATTCCACAAGAGAGGGGGCTTGAGAGGCTAAGTATTTATTTTATATTTTATTTACCCATTTTTTTTTAATGGATAATAATAGTTACATGAGCCTCTTGGGGGGAAGGCCAAGTGGTTCTTTAATTCCAAGAATTACACAAACCCATGTTTGTTCTGTTGTGGGGTTTTCTTCTTCTTCATTCATTCACTCACTCACTCATTGTTCATTGTTCACACCTTTATTTTTGTTCTCTCTCCATTCACTCTTTCACCCACTCATTCGCGTTTGGATTTGGGAGGGAAAACGAATTGTTGAAAAGGAGTCATGGTTTTGTTGGCTATAAAGACTCCTGGTGTATTCCAACCATGAATTAAGGCCTACATGTCTGAGATGATTTAGCCTATGCTCAGTTTTTCTCACAACCGTGAGTCCCGAGAGTCCCAGCATGGATATTCTGAACCAGCTGCACTGGAGCCCTGGAAGGAGATGGGCAGCCTGAGGGACTATGTGCAAGAGAAGGGGGTCCATTCTCTTGGGTTGTGCAGGCTGGGTATAAGAGATCTGGTATACATTGGATTGTTGTGGATGTTGAAAATATTGTGAGAGATTGAGTGCTAACAGGTTTGGGAATCCGAGTGATACTATGGAACCGTCCTTCTGGATTCATAGACTTGGCTCGGGGGTGACATTGTTGTTGAGACTTGGAACATCATTGTCTACGGTTGGGTGGAACGTCCTTGGTCTACAGCCAGTTGGTGATTCGTTTCATTAAAGATAAGTGCTCTCTGTTATGGTTTTATTTACTTGAGTATTTATTCCGCTGTGTATTTAATTATCTATGAATTTTGTATCCATAGTATGCATGCATGTTGGTTATTGCTATGCATGACATATGGTTCATTTATTTTATGTTTTAGCATGAATTATTGATCTATGCATGTGAATTCTTCATTCATATTTATTCATTAAAAGTTAGATCAAAAGTCAAAAGAAGTCCAGAAGTGGGCTTGAAGTGGCATAGCTCGACCTCTGGGTAATTGAGTATGTTACAAGGTCAAATGTCGAGGGATTCGACCAGGTAAATTTGAAGTCGAATATATGGATGACAAGTCAACTGGAAAGAGGTCGAAGTGCAAGCATGAGACAACCAACTAGAGAATGAATGGAGGCCGACTGGTAAAACCGACTTGGAGCTGACTGTAATAGAATTTGAGGATTTGCAGGATTTTTAGCCAATGATATGCATGGATCTGTAACCATTTTTGGGTGCCAATATTTAGGGTTTTCCTGTTGTAAATCTTATAAAGAGGTATGTTGTAAGGCTATAAATGTTGATGTAGTATGTTGTTGTAAGGTGATCATAGAATTCACTTTTGCAGGTTAATGCATGTGTAAGTGTAGGTTGTTGGTCATGCATATGTAAGCTAAATTGGGTACAGGGTTGTTCTTTCCTATGCAAGAGGGTATGATGTCGATTGGGTCTTAGGTGTGGACCAACGTTAGATATGTAACCTTTTATTTTGAATGAATAAGACAAAAACAGAGCATAATTCTCAAAGGAATGTTGGTTTTCCAGGTTAAGGGTTTACAGGTAAACTCTCGGTGCACTGTGTGATTGCTTGTGTCATTTTCTTTCTGGATTAAATTCTTCTTTTCTTCTACTAAGATTAGGGTGGAAGTGTCCTACATTTCTTGACAAAAACTTGGTGCAATTTTCACTTTCCTCTTCAAGGGGGAAACCTTAAACATGAGTATAGCTCAAAATACAATAATATCCACTTGGAAATCAACTACATGCATTCTATTATGCAATATATAGTTTCTAATTTTCCAAAATACTAACCACCTAATCGATCTTCATTAATGTGGCCTCAATCACTAACATAGTGGGAGTTCTTTAATGTGGCCACTTTCATTTATTAATTTCAAACTCTACTAACTCATGGGGCCTTATTTACTAGAGTTAAACCTCAATATTTTAAGTAATAATCTATTATAGTAACTAGGGGAGTTAGGGTGGGACACTAAAATTACCTCCCCTTTACAAAGAGGGATTTTCCTCAAGTCCATAGATGACAAAATTAGTGGAGAATCTTTGTTGGTTCTCATGTTGCATCTTTAGGCTGTGTATCCTTTCATTGGATCAAAACTTCCTAGATATGGTATTGGCGAAGGTGACACTATGTTTGTCCAAAAAGGCCTCAATATGAAACCAAATGGAACCCTCGTCATCCATTTTTGGAAATTTGGTTTGAATGTTGCAATTGGACCCAAGAACCTTCTTTAAGCAGGATACATGAAAAACTGGGTAGAGTTTAGAATGGCTAGGTAGAGCTAACTTGTAATCCATTGGAAATATATGTTTGAGTATAGTATAGTTTCCATAAAATGGTGGATCCTCTCCTTGATTAAATCCTGCTTATCGGTTTGGAGACATAAGGACACCTAATCCCCTTTGTCAAAATGACATTTAGAGGGATTTTAGATAAGCATGTTTCTTCATTTGATTTTGATCCAAAATCAAATTATCTTTGAGGGTACAAAGAATGTCTATATGGAATGTCAGAGTGTTGTCCACCTCTTGAACCTTAGAGAGGCTTCACGAGTATGAGATCAGTTATGGGGGAATTTTTCCATAGACTACCTCAAAGGAATTAAGGGAAGTTTGAGGTCTAAAATGGGACTCATAAGGAAAGTAATAAAATAATAGTAAAAACAATAAAATCAGATTTATGAATTTTCAAAGGGAAAGAAAGAATTTTTTATTTATTTTTCTTACCTAATAGTAAAAACAATAAAACAAGAGTTATGAATTTTCAAATTGAAATAAAGAAAACTACCTAAAAAAGAAAAACAAGAGTTATGAATTTTCAAAGGGAAAGAAAGAAAACTACTTTTTTTAATCATATTTTTGACTTATCTCCCTATAGGTTTACTCAAATTTCAAGTATAGACACTCATTGGATGCAAAATCTAATTATGCAACCAATGAGTATGCACTCCACATACTTTTTATAGTCTCACAGTGAGATAAATTGGAAATACATGAAAAAAACACGTTTCTTTGAAAATAAACACAAATTTTCATGTATTTCCATTTTATCTCATTATGGGTCTATCAAAGTATGCAAGGTGGGTTCTCATTGGATGTAGAATTATATTCTAAATCCAAAGAGTTCCTACACTTGAATTTTGAGTAAACCTATAAGGAAATAAGTTGAAAATTTGATTTTAAAAAGTAGTTTCTTTCCCTCAAAAAATATTTACCTTTATGGTTGACATCATCATCTTGAATCCTATTAGTTGTTTTAAAGTTGGTTTTGATAGCATTTTTTTAGGCCCATTTTTTTACCTAAAACGTTTTCTAATGGGATCATTTTAGTAGCACGATGATAAGTGGTACTATACCACCATTTCGTTAGGGGTAATTGTTGAACCCATTGTGTTTTCTGTTTCAAAGAAAAATAATGTAAATAACTTTCCAAACATTTATTGACTAGTCTCGTTTGACCATTGGTTTGGAAGTGATATGCAGTGTTGAGATTTAATTGGGTACCTTGAAGCTGAAACAACTCTTGGCAGAAATTACCAGTGAAGGTGGGATCACGATTAATTGTAATGGATTTAGGCATACCATGTAGCTTAAAAATATTGTCCATGAAAACCTATGCTATTGTGGAGGCCTTGAATGGATGTTGTAAAGAACAAAAATGAGCATATTTGGAAAGGTGATCAACAACTACCATTATCATTGATTTGTTTCCTAATTTTAGTAACCCATAATGAAATCTATATAAATGTCAACCCACATAGTTGTAGGAAAGGGTGAGGGTTGTAAGACTCTTGGATAAATTATCTTTTTCCCTTTATGTTGTTGGCAAGTATCATATTTGACCACAAAGGTGCATATTCCCTTCTTCATGCTTTCCCAAAAGAATGAACACTTAATCTAGTCATGTGTTTTGTGAAACCCATAATGACTTGTTATGGGAGAGGAGTGTAATTTAGATAACGCTTTGGATTTCATAGAGGAATCCCAAACGAAAACAATATGACCTTTACAATGGATCTCATCATCTTGCCAAGTGAAACCTAGGTGTGCCTACGGGTTGGCATGTGGTTGGTGGATCATGTGCATGATATTGAAATCCTATGAAAATTCTTTACATACCTCCCATAAAGGTTTAGAATTTGAATGTGTAGGTTTCACAGTTAGTCATATTAGCTTCATCTTTTTCCTGATTATGGGTAGAGTGTCCACTCAAAACGTTGGATGTTTCAAAACTACTTACAAAGTTTATATCTAGAAATTTCAATCAACAATACCTCCTATAACCAATTAGGAATTAGGAAAGATAAGAAAAATATGGACCCTTCCTCATAATACTTCCTAGAGAGAGAATCAACCACCACATTTTCCTTTTCCTTGTTGTAGACATTCTCATAGTCATATCCTAACAATTTGGTGACATACTTTTACACTTCGAGAAGGATAACCTCTATTACAAGAAATATTTCAACCTCTGATGGTCTATTTTAATATGGAAATGACACCCCATCAGGTAAGGATGCCACATATAAACTACATGAAGAATAGCCAACATTTCCTTCTCATAGGTGGATTTTCCCATGTTTTTATTAGATAATTTCTTATGATTGAAGGAGACCAAGCATCCCTCCTACATTAACACAACTACAGTTCTTTTGTTTGAGGCAACATGATCCAAAACAAAAGACTTATTGAATTCAATTAGGGTGAGGACTAGTGTAGTACACATAACATATTTCAAATGCTAAAAGGCCTTTGCAACTGCTACATTCCAACTAAAGGTATTCTTTTTTAGCAGGTTGGTGAGAGGAGCAATAATTTTACCATATTTTTTTTTTACAAACTTATTATAGTGACTTGTGAGGCCAAGAAAATCATGGTGAAATAGGGTCTTGTGATGAGGCCAATATTTCATCACCTCGATTTTATTAGGATCCACACACACACCTTCCCCATTAAAAATGTGTCCCAAATATTCAACTTTGGAAGCACCAAAATCAAATTTAGAATAATTGATGAATAGTTTGTGATGATAGAGGAGTTGTAATACATGATCCACATCTACAACATGTGCTACGTAGACCAATATGTCATCAAATAAGACCAAGAGAAAATGACATAGAAGAGGTTGAAATATGATGTCCATGAGGCTTTTAAAGTTGGAAGGTGCATTGCAAAGACCAAAGCGCATCGCAAAAAACTTGTAATGGACATCATGAGTGAAAAAAATAGTTTTTGGAATGTCAATTTCATGTTAATCTGGAGATAATGAGAGTGAAGATCAATTTTGGTAAAGCACTATGATATATGTAGCTCATTTAAGAGATCATCAATGACTGGAATGGGGAATTTATCCTTGAATGTCAAGTTGTTAAGGTTGCAAAAATCAGGACACATGCACCAAGTGCCTTTTTTTTTAAGGAACATGACAATTTAAGAAGAGTAGGGTCTAGCACTAGGAAAAATGATATTGGTAGCTAATAACACTTGTACAATATTTTCAATTTCAGTCTTTTGGGAAAAATGATGATGATATGGATACACCTTGGGTTTTACAATGAGATGCTATGATCATGCTCTCCATGTGATGGTGGTAATCCTTGGGGATGATCAAAGACTTGTTGTTTTTTATCTAATACTAACCAAAAATCCAAATGAACTAGATGAGAAGCATCCTCAAAGGCTTGAATAGAATGGAGTTGTGGAAGAATGATAGAACGACCCTTTTTTAGAACATTTTTTATATAATGAGAATTGATGATTTTTGGAGAGCATGCTTTGAGACCTTTGAGCATGTAGGAGTTACCATATTTTTGAAAACTTATGTATAATTATAGGAATTCCATGGTGATGGGGCCTAATTGTTGTAACCATTTTACACCCAAAACAATATCACACCCAGTTTAATGGAAAACATGGGATTTTTCAAGGAATACTCACCATTTGAAGTTTCACATTTTCACACCGGTCACCCCATTTCATGGATCCCCCATTAGAAAAAATAATTTGAAAGTTGTTAACAACATGGATATAACAATGTATTTCTTAAGTAATGGTGCAATGAATAAAATTATGGGTGATGTCACTATATGTTAAGATAGTGATCTTTCACTACTTGATATATGCAACTAAATTTGATGTCCAAGGAGAAGAAATATTACTCAAAGAATGCAGGGTGATTTGGGGTTCTTCACTTGGTTGGTCTGGAATAGCAACTTCCTCAATGATGGGAATAGATTCCTCTCAAGTTACACCATAAAATTTCCCATCATAATTGTCCTAAAAATTGACCATAAATGGTTTCTAATCCTTACACTTATGCAATGGAGAATAATTTTCATCACAATTCTAGTAGATACCTTTAAGTTGACATTCATCCATCTCAACCCATATCAATTTGCAGACCTTGAGGGGTGGAGTAGGTTTCCAAGGATCTATCATATTTGGGTGGCGATGTGGAGAAAATTTGGAGTGTTTAGACTAAACATAGAATATAATTTGGCCATGATGAGCAAGTTGAGTGGCCTCCAACCAAGTAATAGGGTGTTTCATTTGTACATGGGCTCTAATTTATTCCTTAACACCACTAATAAATCATTTCTTAACAAATTCATTAGTTA
Source organism: Picea engelmannii (assembly GCA_009831015.1). Taxonomy (NCBI): domain Eukaryota; kingdom Viridiplantae; phylum Streptophyta; class Pinopsida; order Pinales; family Pinaceae; genus Picea; species Picea engelmannii. Next base: position 1,143,168 of record ML776620.1, on the reverse strand, counting down.
AATTTCATATTCTAATAGAGCAATGTTCAAAAGTATCAATATAGTCTTCCACTGTGCCTATGTGGCACACTTTGGTAAGCTATCCCCATTTTTTTGTATATTTAATAAAGTGGGTAAACAAGGCTTTCACGAACTACCTTGTAATGTCCCCACTTTGGGACATCATCACAGGGCAGAGACTTATGATGACCAAAGTAGCCAGATGGATGTTATAGCGAATACAGGGGTATTTGAGAGGCATTGTGGGGTCCAGTTGGCATTTATCATCATATTCCATCATCATGAGCCATTTCTCACAGATTGGCTTTGGTTTCGTTCCATTCCGACGATTTCCATGATTTTGACTATTTTGAGCTATAAGTTAATTAAAATCACTGAAGAGGGCATTTTGGGCACATTACTTGGAGGAACCTCTCAGTGTAATAGCTCATTGGAATCGGGAGGAGCAGCACTATAGGATGGGATGGCTAGAAGTGACTTTCAATGGCCAGGGAAGCCACAAGGAGAAATAAGGAGCTTTTCAAAGGTAAAAAGGTTAATTAATTAATTAAAGTGATTTAATTAATTAATTAAAGTGATTTAATTAATTAATTAAAGTGATTTAATTAATTAATTAATTAATTAAATATTAATAAAATGAAAGTCACTTTGGAGGGACAAGGTGAGCCAAAAAGTATAAAGGAAAGGCAAGGGCCTCTTCTCATTCATTCGTGTATGATCTTATTTTGATTTCTAGCTTCTAGCTAGTGAGCCCAATATTGGGGGTTTTGAGGGTTTGACATAACAAACCCTAGAGGACAATTCGGTGGTGAAAGATTCCACCTATCTTGTCCCAAGCTTGGTATCGTAGATGCAATACTCTCCCACACCATTCTAGTTCCAGATCTACTCAGTTGCAGGAGGATTCTACATCAGTTTCATGTGCAGATAGAGAGAGGGCGCACCAGTTGAGGGATTCCAGCAAGAGGGGCGCACCATCTTTGGAGA
>ML776620.1:1103144-1137453 GCA_009831015.1 Picea engelmannii | reverse complement strand
GTGCAGATAGAGAGAGGGCGCACCAGTTGAGGGATTCCAGCAAGAGGGGCGCACCATCTTTGGAGAGAGATTCGTTGTAGGAGATTGGCAAGGCCATTGAGGATTCTATCACTTGGGTTTTCATTGCAGGGCCTTGGACATCAGATCTAGTTCTTTCTGAGACAGTTTTATGGATCAGATTATTTCTTGAGCAGTGGGGCGAATTGAAGAGAAGGAGGGTGTTTTTGAGATCCAGATCTAGTCCGTTTGGAGGGGTTACACTTCAGGTATGACCCTGAGACTTTACCTAGTGACTTGCAATGTCCCGATCTATATTTCTGGAGAGTTTCAGAGCATTTGGAGGCCTCCTTCAGCAGAGCCGAATTATCTAGGGTTTCAATCATCTAGTGGGGTGCACCATTCAGTGGGGGATTTCAGATCTACAGAGATTGAGAGGGATCTTGGAGATTCGATCACCTGGGTTGTTCTTACCGTCACCCGATCTATCAGTTGACATATTTATTGGGGTGATTGGACATATTTGGCAGCAAGGCTGAATTATCTAGGGTTTTAGTCATCCAGTGGGGCACACCATTCAGTGGGGGGTTTCAGATCTACAGAGATTGAGAGGGATCTTGGAGATTCGGTCACCTAGGTTGTTCTTACCATCACCCGATCTATTAGTGGGCATATTTATTAGGGATATTGGACACTTTTGGTAGCAGGGATGAGTTATTGAGGGTTTCAACCTTCTATTGGAGTGTGGCATTCTTCAGCTGGAGAGTTTGACATTCAGATCTTCTTGTATTGATCTTCATTTCTCATTCAGCCTTTGGAGGAATCTTTTGTATTAGCGGGAGCATTTTGTAGCAGCTCTTATCTATTGTCTATCTTCTTGGCCATCTGTTGAGCATTCCAGATTGGCATCTTCTTTGTAGCAGGTTTCTCTATTTTATGAATAAAGAAGAATTGAGATGTTTTGGCTTGTCTATCTTATTGAATATGGTTGAGGTATGTTCCATGGTTATCTCTTTCTATTATTTGTTGCATACACACATATAAACACATCCAAAAGGTAGATCAACAAAGTGTTTGACGAAATACCTCACTCAGAAAAAGTTTTAAAAAGACACCAAAACAATGATGATCCTTGGATAATAGCTTGGGATCATTACATACCTCTATGTAGTCATGCCTAAAGATGTGTTCTCATGCCTTTTATCACCACCACCAATGTTACTTATCTAGATAGAGGACCTCAATTATAATTTTCATTATTTCATTTGTTATGGAATGAAGGGAAAAGTAGTGATCCATTTGGTCAATCGAATTAGTCGGATTTGATCCATCAAACTTATTCAGATCAACTTTAGGGATGTAAGGCATTGGATTGTGGGAATGGTTAGAAAATGAGAAGGGATGAGTGGGATATACTTTACTCGATTTTTTTTTAGGATATTTAGACACTTAGGATTTAGTTAAGATCTACTTGGTCTAGTGTGTCATTACATAAAAGAGTGTTTCTTAGTGTGTTTCTTTAGTATGCATTAGTATGCATTTGTAGTTAGGAAATCCGACAATCACGATATGTTCCCGACATAGAGTGGTCCGACAGTTCATGTTCTCCTCGATCTTAATGACTACATTGATCTGTGGCTTAACACCTGATTGGTCCATGATCTCCATTCAAATATCATGGAGGTTCATTTTTTGATGATCGACTGTGAGAAACTTTCTTGTAAAATCTCTCTGTAATCTTTTTTGTTTGCATTAATAAATTGCTTCAAGTGCCCGTGTTGGCTAGGGCCGTGGATGTTTCCCCGTAGGGTATTTACCACGTCAAAATATCAGTGTGTTTATCTTTGATCTAGTTGTGTGAGTGGTTATTGAAGGTGTTCATCCTCCGTAGGAATACCTTTGTTGTCGAACATGGTATCAGATCTTGTTTGAAGACCCAATCCCATTATAGATTGAGATCGTGAAGCCGAGTTCCCTCATCTCTAGTTTCTACCATTTCCATACATTTCTGGGATGATATGACTATTCCATTATGTTTGGAGTGCTTGTTTAAGTCAAGAAAAATTTTCGTTTCACTCAAACAGGTTTTTGTTTGCCCAAGATATGACCATTTCAGTCAGATCTGAAGGTATAAAGCCTGAATACGACCTTTCAAAATTTTTGCAAAGTTATTTCAGTTTTCTATATTTTGTTTTCGGTTTGCTACTCTTTTGGATTTGCATATTCTCTTTTTTCGTTTCCTGTGCAATCTCGAAAAATCAGAAGTAGATCAGAAAATTGCATTTTCCGGGTAAGCTAACCAAGATCTAACCCTTGTTATCATCGAGAAGTGAAATTTTTTTCTTGTGTGAAAGGAATTTTTTATGAAGACGCTCTCCAAGGTCATCTTCCACAATACCACCAACAACACCCCAAATCCTCCTTCTAAACAATATGTTTTGCTAGCTCACTTGGTTAAAAGTTGCCTTGTGAAGTAAGAGGTCTTGAGTTCAAGTCTCTATTTTTGTTACTTTTTTTGAAAAAACAATTCATGCATCCATTGTAAAGTATATTTCACTTCAAGTATAAAAGTGAATCACTATAAGTAGCTTTAATATTTTATTTTAAAGTTATTTATTTTTCATGCAACTTTCTTTTATAAAGTAACTTCATTGTAAAAGTTATTCCCACTTCCTTTTATAAAAGTGGGTCACTTCATAAAGAAACTTATTTGTAAAAGTGAGGTTATTTGGAAGGGTATCACCACGTGGACCAACTTCTATTTTCCACGTGACTCTTTGGTTACCATTTATTCTTTTTTTAAAAGGGCATAACTTTCACATCCAAAGTCTTTTTTCAGTGTTGTTTTTTTTAAACCGCCTATTTTTTTGAGATCTTTCCATCCAAATTATGATTTTTAGTTTTTAAATCCATATTATCTGCATATTTAATATGGATTCTTCCAGTGATCTTTTTCTAACCAGCACCAACTACTTCCAAGGGAAATCCCACATGGAGGATTTATTAAGAAGTAAAGGCTTGTACTGGATTACCTTGGGAAAGGAAAAAGAACCCACTGATGATGAAAATAAAGTCAAATGGGATAATATGAATGACGAAGCATGTGGACTGATCGAAATGTCCATCTCTCTTAATTTAAGGTTCCACCTTCAATAAATTGATGACCTTGATGAAGCTTGGGAAAAGCTTTAATCTGTGTTTGGTAAAAAAAATATTATTCGAGCATATCAGTTAGAAAATTAGATATTCACTTTAAGTCCAAATGATTTTTCTTGCATCGAATACTATATATCTAAGTTTAAAACATTTAGAATTTTATGTGAAGAGTGTAACATAAAGTTGGAGGAAAAGTGTTGCATCTATATTATTCTTTCTAATCTAGGTAGTGTGTATTCTATGTTTGTATCTAACCATGAGAGAGGCTCTAGGGAAATCTTATCAAAAACCCACTCTTGAGTCCTTTTGTGATGCTTTGATTAGAGAGCAAGATAATATTGTACAACTTGGAGTGATCAACACTACAAGTACCTCCAACAAATCCTTAGTATCCCAATAGAAAGATAAAACCAAGAATCCCAAGAAGCAACATCCTCACCATAACAACAAGAAAAACAAGGGTCCCAAACCCACTCAGACAACTTCAGCTCCTAATGGCGACAAAGGAGAAAAATCTAAAAATAAGAAGACTAACAGACATTGCAACTTTTGTGGGAAAGATGGTCATGACGAGTCCAAATGTTTGAAGAAGATGGCAACTTTAGAAGTAGCGATGAAGAAGCACAACATCAATATTGATTCTACTTCTTCTTCTTCTCATAGACATGCACTGTGCCACAACTCTAAGTTTACTTACCCCAGGTTGACAATTTAATTGAGGGAATTAGTACATATAGAATACCCATCAGTGGGGAATTCATCAAAGTTGGTAATTCCAACACCACAAGTGTAAATGTTGTACGAAGTTATTTTGTTGGAATTTTCCTTAGAAGTTCCATCAAAGTAAGTATATATTTATTTGAATTTTGATATTTTCAAATAATTTTTTTTGAGGTTTGAATATTTTTTAATATCTTCATTTTTTGTTAAATAAAATATAATTTAAAATAAATATTTACTATTGTACATCACCAACTTTGTGATATCTCAATTAATGCTTAGTAATTCAAAGGTCAACTTAAACATATTTTAATACAATACAACATAAATTTGCTATAATAAACAATAAATATGACAATAAAAATATATCAAAACCACATCTTATGCTTGTACTATTTGATGTATTTTCAATATGGTGGTTGTAAATGGTTGATAACTTTTCATATCCAACATAATTATAAAATGAAAAAAAAAAAAACATAATTGTTCGTTATAGATACCCATAATAAAATGACAGATCTAAAATATAAATGTTCAAACAATTCATTTACAAATAAATCTTTGTTTCCAACACCCTGATTGTCTTCCTTGCTTGGCATTGTAACATTGTTGTTCTCAAAAATATGTTTAGATCTTGGATCATGTCTCACTAGGAATCAAAAATCCCCATCCAACACATTTGGGTAAAAAAACACTCGGTTGCAATGTTTTGGGAAAACATAAGTCTCCTTACTTTCAAACCACATTTTTTTAGAGTTAATGCATATTAGCCCACTATCATGATCTTCCTTTACATTTCTTCAATCGAAGGTATCCCACCACTTGCAACAAAAAATAACACATTGAAACGATGAGAAGTTCACTTGTATGATCTCTTGTATATTTTCAATGTAAAATAACTTCCCCTCGATTAGGTTTTCATCATGGTGGCTAGCATGACTAGATTGGTAGAACTCGACCTCCACTCAACAATATGTGTGATATGTCCATTATCAACATAATCAGTGTGAAAATGATCTCCATATTTCCACATATGGGAACAAATGTACCTGTAAAAATGTGAATAAAGGATATTGTCATATGTCTAATAACCGAAGCATTACTAAAAACATAATATGTGTTACAATTCAAATGTGAATATTATAAATAGAATGTGTTACTCATAGAGGTTATTAAATATTTTCTACACCCAATCCCTATGTTGAGTGCATCCATATCTTCTCCACGTGAGTTATAACCACACACCACATATTTCTCTTGTATCTAGTCAACCACCCAACTGTTGGGACATATTTTTGGCATATTTTATTTTAAATGATCAAGAAAAGTCATGCTTCTACCATTCAACCGTCTGAATACTTTCCTGACACTATCTCATTTCCTTATTTTCTCATCATACAAAGCGACCCATGGTCACGTTGCCTCAATGTTGTAAAGAACTAATTTATTGATAGCATCCATTTCTAAATCCGCTAATGTATAGAAAAATTCAAAATGAATAGCATGAGATCAAATATATATTATCAACTTAAAGAATGAATTTATTGATGGAATCAAAATTTCTAAATTCAGTGATGTATAAAAGAATTCAAAACAAATAGCATGGGATGAAATATGTATCATCAACTTCAATGTAAACAATTTGTTTGCACTAAATTGACAAAATATAACTGACTTACTTTTTATCAAGTAATTTTTTTCCATTCGTTTGGAGTAGCTCCCCTTCCTTTTTGTCCTCATCTTTATGGTCATCCCAAACAACTTCCCCTGCTATGTCGTCAATTTTCTTTATGTACTCACTGGCATAATGGAACAACTCGTATACTGTGTAATCCCCTGCCATAAAGCCCTTTGTTTTTTCCCTTTGTCAAACAAAACTCTTCATTTTTTTCATGTACATCTCTATGAAGAACATCCAATGACATGAGAGCACCCCAACTAATGAAACCTCATCAGGTAGGTGAATTAGAAGATGGACTTGCATGTCTATAAAATCCACCTGGCCTTTATAGAAGGCTTACAACATTTACATCCATGATACCCTTTTGTTAAAATACCTGAAATGTTATCGTATACATAGAATGTTAGTGTCAAAAATGTAGTTGCACCAAATGAATTATGCCAAATAAAATTACAGATATAAACAAATAAATGAACATGATTACCGAAGAAAACTCCTAGTCCTAGATAATCATGTGTGGTGTACACACATATTCCATACAACTTAAAATATCTCTCCATTGGAATGGGTATTGATATATCATATACATTTATCCCTTCTCATAATTTCTTAAATTCATAGATCAGTGGTTGGAGGTAGACATCCATTCTCTTCACTTGTCTTATACCCAAGACTATAGGAGCCAACATAAGATGTTCATTCTTCATGGAAAACCATGGGGGATATTGTTATTGATCACTACCACTGGCCAAACATAATAGTTGTTGTTTTGGAGGGAATATGGGTTAACTCCATCCATATCTATGCTCAATCAGAGGCTTCGTACTTCATCCTTGAATTCATCGGGCCATGTATCCTCTATATGCTTCATGGCCACTAATTTTTTTGGGATGCACATAACTCTTGGCTCACTTCTATGTGATGTATTCCACCCCTGCAACATGGATAATTGTTTTCAATGAAAGAAACTTTGAATCCTTGGAATTATAGGCATGTGCCTCAATATCTTATGAGGAGAATCATGTGACTTACCCTTTTATTTTATTTATGGTATTTGTCATTCCTACATTCTGGATATATTTGTTTATCCACATATTCATTTTTGTATAGAATACAATAATTCATATATGAGTGGTATGATTTGTACTCAACACCCAACATTTTCAGCCTTTGTATTTCCTCTACGCAGATATCAAGAAAGATATTAGCACTCATAAGTACCTTTTCTTTGAGAAACCTATAATTAGTGGGAAAATGAAATTTACATTGTCATTAAGCATGAAAAAAATCATCCCTTGTATTCCTTCATTGTGTGACAAGATTCCTTAAAAATTAAGGGGAATTAATGGTTAGTTACCTCAAAAGTGTCTAGAAAAACATGTTTGACATACCATACATTATTTTCAAGTTGTACAATAACATTGTTGTCCCTAGATGGGTAGACCTTGCAAACCCCATTACTTGACCAAATAGAGGGGTGGTGGAAGCATATTTCAGGATTTCGTAGAAGGTATCTACAACATCAGTGTCATCCCTTAGTTCATTTTGATAGAATGCATATAATAACATTCCCTCCATGTCTGTCCAACGGAAAGACAATCCATGGACCAGAGCAAAGAATGGAAAAAGGTGTCAAAGAAGAAAAAAAACTTCCAACCTAGAAGTGATGTAATGACGCGAAGCCGTTCAGGCTCGCTGAAATAATCTTTGTGTCCGCGAATTAGTACTGAGTTAGGATATTTAGGCATATGTTTTCTAGTTTACAAGCAATCTCTATCGATGTATCGAACCCCAGTGGCATGTCCATTGTTATTAATACAAAGCTCCATTAACCGTCTCTGTTAAAAAAAAAAAAAAAACATTCCCTCCATGGCTTATGTGTCCCTTAATAAATCATCCATACAAACCTCTATATCATTTCCTTCATCCCCAACATCTGAAGAACTAGTGTTACTGTCGAGGTTTTGAATTGGTGACTCGGGACATAATGGGACTTGAATAGGTGGTTGTTTCAACCATTCTCGGTATCCTTCCTCTCAGAGATCTTTTTGTTTAGTAGTAACCTCATGACTTGACATTGTAGTGGGGTGAAATGGTAGATGGTGTTGGAAATACTAAGAGGGGGGGTGAATCAATATTACCTTTTTTAAAAATTAGTTATTGTTTTGTTATTCTATATATCATCACAATAGATAAACAATGGACTTGTATTTAAGAATCAATTATATAAGTATACTTAACAAGAATTAATTTTTTTATAAGGAATAATCCATTATTGTGAAGGACACCAATCCTATTTAGAGCACCAACTCTAGGAGACACAAATCCCCTTATTCAGGGCACCAACCCTAGGAAGCACCAACTCCCTTGTTTTTAGGGTACCAACCTTAGGAAGCACCAACTCCCTTTTTTTATGGAACCAACCCTGGGAAGCACCAACTCCCTTGTTTTAGGGAACCAACTCTAGGAAGAACCAACTCCCTTGTTTTATGGCACCAACCCTAGGAAGCACCAACTCCCTTATTTTCACACTTTACTTAGAAAAATATATGAATCCTTCCTTGCTCCTCCCTTCCACCCACACTGCATAAGTATCTTTAGTTTTTCTTCTTGGACTCTGCTTCTGCTTTTGATATTTTGATCTAGACTATAGAGACACATTCTTCTTCACCATTCTTTCTTGCTTATATAGTATTAAAACTGGTATAATCTTTGAATCATTGTGTCCCTTTGTTTGAACCATTGCACATATTCATTTGAATTAACAATAATTGTCTTTTAATTAATATCTTCCTTTATTATTATTCATACATTATCATGAAATCTTTTCAATTTAGTAAGAGGTATTTTCATAAATCGATCATATGTATGGATCAATTTCTTTTAACTCTATCCCATGCCTCTTTATTTCATTCTTATGCTTATGTTGTGTCCCCAGTTCTCCAACAGATCATATTTGAGTTTTTACTAGCTCTCTATATTGTTATGGTGTTCTTCTTAGGTTTCCTATAGGAAACAGAGTTAATGCACATGTGAGTTATCTTTCCTTTATGTGACTGCAGGCTCAAAACCATGGGCTTATCCATTCCAAGCGTTGTTTTGTTAGTTCTTTCTCTTTTCCCCTTATTCTCCTACATGAGACCGTATTCAAATTTCCAAGGGCTTATTTAATTCTAGGACCTTTTGCGCTTCTTTTTAGCTTCTTTACCTTATCACACAACTGGTATTGGAACCAAGTCCTCCAGTACTCCGGCCTTCATTATTTTTTACCTTTGCAATATTCCAACTCTCCTAGAGTAAATTTCATTGAAGTGCATATACTCTATTTCACTAGCATATCGGACAGTTCTGACTTAATATGTGGTTGAGTGGATGGTCCATGCAAAATCAACAAGGTTTTTTGTTAATGGCCTTCCCATGTGCGCTTTAATCCCGAGATGACGCATGTACATAAACTTCATGCATGTTACTTTTCTCTTTTGGATCTTGACCGTGGATCTTCCTCCTCGACAAACATTCATATATTATCTAGGGGCTTTGACACTCTGGGACTCCGAGATATTACAAATTTTAGGTTTGTTCAATTCCCCCAGAGTGTCGTGGCTTGTTGACGTGGCACTAGCTGAGTGGTTTCCACGTGTCACCTTGATTCATGACTTTCGTATACCTAAAGTTTCAGCTAGACCTTGACACTTTTCACCAATTGGTTTTTCCACGTGTCATATGTGTCTTGTGCCACATGTCTCCCTCCTGGATCATGGCTCTAGATTGTTTGATCTAATAGTTCATGTTTCTCCTAAAGTTATCGATCTGACGGTTGTTTGGATTTTGGAACTTCAGCCCTCCAAGACTCCAGGGTATTTTGGCTCTAATGTTTTTTCAACTCACTCAAAGTTGTACCTACCGAATAAGTCATAAAATGATGGTGATCACTTTTTATCAGTTGTTTAGTACTCCTTACGCTATCCTTCCATTATACTCTATCGAATGATTGAGAATGCTCCCGAAGTAGATCAATGGTTAATATTAATTCACTACTTCTCCCTTTGGAGATTTATTTTTTTTGGATTCCTCGTAATCCCAGAGTGGTCAGCGTCGGGCTGGCTATTCCTTCCCCTGTATGATCAGACGGTCCAGAAATATTAGATCAACAATCAACATTATTTCATGACTTCGACCTTCAGTGCTTTGGGTATTTATCCTGGTAGGAGAAGCTGGTTATCCCCGAAGGCTTTAGTCTTGAACTGACATGGCGTGCTGACATCACCTATGATGGCATGGACCCTTGGTGAGTGTGTCATGTGTCAACCTAATTTGTGATTTTTACACTCCTTATGTGCCACATCGACCTTGACAATTGTCACTATTTGATTGAGCCACATGTCATCAATTGTTGACATGGTCCTATTGACTAGGATTTTGAAATTTCATTACTTCATAGATTCAGCGTAGATATTTCTTTGTCTCGATGACTTATGTTAACTTCAGGGCTCTAGAGTTCAGGATTTATTGGTTTATCTGAGCTTCTTATCACTGGAGTAGGTCAATTCCAGATTTGACCACCTTCTTCCTTTTGGTGTGATCTGATGGTTTCAATATTTTCATTCCATATCAATGGTCAACGGGATTTTGTAATTATGGTTTTTACCCTTTATGATTTCGACACTTTGTGGCTTCAGGGATTTCATGCCTTTGCCTTATCTTCAATAATTGTCGAAGTGGTGAAGCTCCAAATTCTTGAATCCTGCTTGATTCAATGATTAGGCTCTGGCTTCTGCGCGATCTGACAGTCCAAGATTGTCCCAAGAAATACATCAATGGACAAGATTCTTCCTTGGTTCTTTTGGAGTTTTACTATGGGGATTTCGATCCTGATATCTATAATGCATTTTCCCTTCTCAGCTTTCTATCAGTGCACTCGTTTATGCACTGTTTATACACAATCACAATACTCTATTTATATTGAGATTTTAATAACTTCTTGTGCATTCTTTACTCCTTCTATACATGAATTATCTGTATGCTACCTCTCTTGTGCTTTAGGAACATAGGATCATTGTTGATCTTATCGTGATCAAACAGTGATCACAAATTTATTCTACCCCAAGGTTATCTTCCTTTTTCTATGATTATTGTCCATGTTTTATTCGTGTTTACATCAATGACAACACACAATAAAAAATGCCAACAATCTCCCCCTTTGGAATTGAGGGAAACGTATTGTAAAACAAATACTTTTTTTCCCCTATCATTGATCTCATTTTCAAGTTGGGAATTGAATTTTCTTTAATTATTTTTCTGTCCCTTTGACATCAATGAAAAAAAGGGATGTTTCTTTTCTCCCTTTAGGGTGACACTCCCCTTGAGTTGATGCTCCCCTTGTCTATGAATCTCTCCTCCTTTGGACAAGGGATATCACTCTGAGGCAATGTTGGTGGCATGGTTTTCAATCATCTCTCCATCTAGAATCATACTTCTACAACCAATCATGGGAAGAATAATAAATCCCCTTGTGGGTATGTATTCCTCTATCTTCTCTACAAGATGAACAATATGCTACCACTGCAATATGCTTCCGCTTCAAATACTACTTCTCAAATGGAACATAGATCAACTACTCAAGAATGATATGATATTCCTATAATGATCCTTGGACCTGTACATGCATCAAACATATAAACTCGTGCCACACCATGCATCGGGTGTATGCCAATCATACATAATATCCCATGCATCAACCATGAAGAAAAATATGTGTCAAAAGTGAACCAAGCATATATCAAGATCATCAACAAGTGCCTCTATCCATGTACCAACAATGTGCCTTAAACAAGTGTCATATCACACATGATATGCCTCTATCATAAGATATATCAATGGAGCTTGCATATGTACCATGACAGATATGCCTCATAAACCATTCATGCAACTTCACTGAGAGAATATATAACCAACATTGTTCCTTGGCTGATGAAGACCTACAACAAACAATATCAGATACTGCAAAATAGAGTTTATACCATCAAACCATGCTACTTTAAATGATTCTTAGTTATATATTCATTTGTGAACCAAGAGCCTCTTCATTCTTCTGTGCTTCAGTGCTCATAGGGGTATCAACAAGAACAATCTTAAGTCTTCCCTAATTCCTCCTTTCTTTCTTCTGTTTATATTTTTTGTTTAGGAGGAGTTTTAGTATATCATCAAAATAGTGTTTGAAAATTTCCAAGATCATCATCGCTTAATTCTTCTGATTGATCTTCTATTGAAATTTTATCATCATCATTATTGTCTTGTGCAACAAAAGCTTCTTTATCCTTTTCTTGAGAATTTGTTTTTGCATTTTCCATTTGTTGGGTAATGAATAATTTATTTGCAAGACATTATCAAGTTCTGCAATTGTGTCATATTTTTCTTTAGGGTTTTATTTTCTTGAGGCTTTGAGCTTGATCCACTTAATGTGCATAATTCTGATTTTCATATACCTTATCAGACACTTCACCCATTATTCTCCTTTTGCCAATTTTATCTATTTCAGGTGCAATATCTTCATCATTTTTCTTCCTTTATACTTTATCTTTTCTTCTCCATATATTCTTATAATTTTCCTTAATGTTGGAGATACTTGCCTTCATGGAATACTTTGGAAATATAAATTCACTAGCCTTATGACCATAATTGTTGCATTTTTTGCATTCAATATTGAAGTCTTGTAAGGGAGAGAATGAGTTATAATTTCTTCTTTCTGCATTATTCTTATTGTTTTCATATCTTTGGACATTTCTTGGATTGTACTTTCTATAAGATTTACAATGTACTTCTTTATGTCCAAAATTATTGCAGGAATAACAATATCCAAGGAAAATATATTGATTTCTATTAGAGGGATTTCTTCTGATGATTCTATTCATTTTGTCATCTTTTTTGTAGTAGGGAGTGCAAAATTCTGTTTATTTGGGACAATCTTCAATGGTATTGTCATTGCCTTATTTTCTTTTCTTCTTATGGATTTCTTAAGAGCCTATACATAGTTGATTGGTTTGGTCATTATTCTGTTTTGTAGAGGGATCATATACTAGTCCTGTCTTATCATTTGATGATCTATGTCTGCTAAGAATGTTGTTCATGATTTTTGAATTGTTTTCAAACTTAGATTGAATGTCTTCCTTTTCTAGTTTCCCTTTTAGTTGAATTATTTCATCTTCCAATATCTTACATGTTTGTTGTTTTTCATTGAGTTCCTTATTTAATAATTCTTCTTTTCTTTTGGTTTTTAACTCAATAATCAATTGTTTTGAATCACTAATGGTTTTGGAAACATCATTTTCTCTTGATTTTATAACTTCTTCAAACTTTAGAAGTTGTTCTCTTAGTAACTTGTTTTTCTTTTTAGATTTTCTTAGTTCTTCAATTGCAAGGATAAATTATTCCTCAAGGTTCACTTCTTCTTCATATTCCGAATGATTATCATCTTGAGTTTTCATTCCCATAAATAAAATCTCTGGCTCCTCTTCTTCACTTTCTTTAGATGATATATTGTCTTCTTGGGTAAAGAACACTTTTTTCTTGTTGTAGAAATTCCTTTTATCTTTGGTTTTGCTCTTCTTATGATTTTTTAAATTTCTTTCATCATCACTTTCCTCTTGCTTAGGATAGGGACATTTGTTAGAAAAGTGTTTGATTCTTCCACAGTTGAAATATTTGAAGGGTAACTTTCCTTTAGATTTTCTAGATCCTTTTTGGAGTTTCCTTATAAATTTGGCCTCTTCTACATCCGATATTTCTGACTAGTCTTCATTAGACATGTGTTCTTGATTCTTCTTTCCTTTAGAAGCCTTAAAAGTTTTTTCTCCTTTTGATAGTTTTTCTTGTCCTTTCCTCATCTCATATGTTGTAAGAATTCCATGGAGCTCGTGTACTATGAGTTTTTGAAGGTCTAGTTTGTCTTCAATTGTATAAATCTTGGCATCATACCTCATAGGTAATGATCTTAATATTTTTTGTACAATGGGTTTGTATTTAAGTTCTTTTCCAGCTACTCTGATTGAGTAAACTACCTCATCTACTCTATGAATATATTCAACAATGTTCTCTTCTTCTTTCATCTTCAAATTTTCAAACTGATCTCTGCAAGTTTGTAGTTTGGCTTCCTTGACTTTGTTGTCTCCTTCATATATAGCCTCCAGTTTATCCCAAATCTCCTTAAATGACTTACAATCTATTACCTTCACAAATATAAGACTCGTTAACCCTTATAGAATGGCATTGATTGCTCTTGAGTTGTCATTGCAAATCTTCTTTCCTGCACTATCTGTGGGTGGAGTAGCAGGTGCAGTGTACCCATTTTCTATATATTTCCAAACATAAAAACTAAGAGGCATAAGATAGATTTTCATTCTTATTTTCTAGAGAGCATAATAATCCCATTTAAACAATGGTTGTTTGTTGTGAGACATTCCCTCTTGTTGATCCATTACTTTTAGGATCTGCATTCCAGTTATTAGACTGTGTTGAAGGCACTTCGCTCTGATACCAATTGTTGGAAATACTGAGAGGGGGAGTGAATCAATATTACCTTTTTAAACAATTAGTTATTACTTTGTTATTTTATTTGTCATCACAATAGATCAATAGTGGACTTGCATTTAAGAATCAATTATATAAGTATACTTAACAAGAATTACAAAGTTTATAAGGAATAATATGTGATTTTGAAGGACACCAATCCTCTTTAGAGAACCAACACTTGGAGACACAAATCCCCTTCTTCATGGAACCAACCCTAGGAAGCACCAACTCCCTTGTTTTTAGGGCACCAACCCTAGGAATCACCAACTCCCTTGTTTTAGGGAACCAACCCTATGAAGAACCAACTCCTGTGTTTTAGGGAACCAACCCTAGGAAGCACCAACTCCCTTGTTTAGGGAACCAACCCTAGGAAGCACCAACTCCCTTATTTTCACACTTTACTTAGAAAAAGATATGAATCCTTCCTTGCTCCTCCCTTCCACTCACACTGCATAATTATCTTCAATTTTCCTTCTTGGACTCTGCTTCTGCTTTTGATCTTCTAATATGGACTTCAGAGACACATTCTTATTCACCATTCTTTCTTACCTATATAGTATTCCAACTGGTGTGAGCTTTGAATCATTTTGTCCCTTTGTTTGAACCATTGCACCTCTTCATTTAAATTAACAATAATTGTATTTTAACTAATATCTTCCTCTATTTATATTCATACATTATCGTGAAATATTTTCAATTTAGTAAGATGGATTTTCATAAATCGATCACATGTACAAATCGATTTATTTTAACTCGATCACATGCATATTTATTTCATTCTTATGCTTCTGCTACGTCCCTAGTTCTCCAACAGATCATATTTGAGCTTTTACCAGCTCTCTATATTGTTATGGTGTTCTTCTTGGGTTTCCTATTTTTCCTTTATGTGATTGCAGGCTCAAAACCACAGGCTTATCCATTCCAAGTGTTTTTCTATTAGCACTTTCTCTTTTCCCCCTTATTATCCTACAGGAGACTGTATTCAAATTTCCGAGGGCTTATTTAATTCTAGGCCCTTTTATGCTCCTTGTTAGCTTCTTTACCTTATCACGCTACTTGTGTTGTAACCAAGTCCCTCAGTACTCCAGCCTTCAGGATTTCCGACCTTTTCAATCTTCCAAGTCTCCCAGAGTAAATTTTGTCGAAGTGCATATACTCTATTTCACTAGTAGATATGATGGTTTTGACTTAATCTATGGTTGAGTGGACGGTTCATGCAAACTCAACAAGGTGTTTTGTTAATTGCCTTCCCATGTGTGCTTTAATCTCCAGGTGATGTGTGTCCATAAAATATATGCACGTTACTTTGCGCTTTTGGATCTCGACCATGGATCTTCCTCCTCGACAGACGGTCATAACTTATCTTGGGGCTTCAACACTCCGAGACTTTAGGATATTACAACTTTTAAGTTTGTTTAATTCCCCTAGAGTGGCTTGGCTTACTGACATCATTGTTGACGTGGTACTAGCTAAGTGGTTGCTACATGTCACCTTGATTCATGACTTTCATATACCTAAAGTGCTAGCTAGACCTTGAAACTTGTCACCAACTGGTTTTCTCACATGTCATATTTGTCTTGTGCCACATGTCTCCCTCTTGGATCATTTCTCTAGATTACTCGGAACTTTTTGATCTAACGATTGTTTGGATCATTGACTCCAAATTGATCATTGCTCGAAACTTTTTGATCTAACGATTGTTTGGATTTCGGAACTTCGACCCTCTGGGACTCCAGGGTATTTCGACTCCAATGTTTGTTCAACTCACCCAGAGTTGTACCTATCAAATAATTCATAAAACGATGGTGAGCACTTGTTGTTAGTTGTTCACTACTCCTTACACTATCCTTCCACTGTACTCGATCGAACGATCGAGAATGCTCCCAAAGTAGATCAATAGTTAACATTAATTTTCTACTTCTCCCTTCAGTGCTTTAGTTGTTTGGGATTCCTTGTAATCCCAAAGTGGTCAAGGTCGGGCTGACTATTCCTTCCCATGTACGATAGGACGATCTAGAAATATTAGATCAAATATCAACGTTATTTCGTGACTTTGGCCTTTGGTGCTCTGGGTATTTCTATTGGTAGGAGAAGTTGGTTATCCCTAGAGGATATAGTCTTCGACTGAAGTGGTGTGATGACATCACCTATGATGATGTGGAGCCTTGGTGAGTATGCCATGTGTCAACATGATTTGTGATTTTTACACTCCTTATGTGCCACATCGACCTTGACACTTGTCACTATTTGATTGAGCCACATGTCATCAATTTTTGACATGGTCCTATTGATTAGGATTTTGAAATTTCATTACTTCGTAGCTTTGGGTGTTTTAGCACTTTTATACCATCCGTCGATCATTGCCGAAGTTCTAAATGGATCTATCACTGTAGATATTTTCTTGTCTCAACGACTTCTGTTAACTATGGGACTCTGGAGTTCAAGATTTCTTGGTTTATCTAAGCTTCTTATCACCGTAGTAGGTCAATGTTTGAGTTGACCACCTTCCTTTTAGCGCAATCTGACAGTTTCAATATTTTCATTCCAGATCAACTGTCAACGGAATTTTGTGATTATGGGTTTTACCCTTTGTGGTTTCAACACTTTGTGGCTTCGGGGATTTCATGCCTCTGCCTTGTCTTCAATAATTGTTGAAGTGGCGAAGCTCCAAAGTCCTGAAGCCTTCTTGATTCATTGATTAGGCTCTGGCTTCTATGTGATCTGACGGTCTAGGATTGTCTTGAGAACTACATCAATGGATAGGATTCTCCCTTGGTTCTTTTGGATTTTTACTGTGGGGATTTAGATCCTGATATCTGCAATGTTCTTTCCCTTCTCAGATTTGTATTGATGTACTCGTTTATGCATTGTCTATACACAACCACAATACTCTATTTCTCTTGAGATTTTAATAATTGTTTTTGTATTATTTACTCCTTATGCACGTGAATTATTTGTTTTCTACCTCTCTTGTGCTTTATGAACATAGGATCATTGTCGATCCTATCGTGATCAAACAGTGACCACAAATTGCTTCTTCCCGAAGGTGATCTTCGTTTCTCTCTAATTACTGTACATGTTTTATTCATGTTGCCATCAATGACAACACACAATCAATAATGCCAACAGATGGTGGAAAAATTGCTCATCATCATAATAATGATTGTAAAAGTATTGAACATTACATCGATAATATTAGTAACACAATTCTTTTAATATGTTCAAAAATTATACCAAACACTTACTAGAAGCATGGACATTTTTTCCCAATAATAAACATGAAACTAACCCATTTATAAAACAAATGTCGGATTAAGAAATACCTTTACATTAGTTCCATTGAAAATCTAAAACCACTATTACTCAATCATATTTTTCTTATACCCTACGGGGTTGTCTACATAAAAGAGATCCAATTCATAGTGTAATATCGTTGACCTAGGTTGGTTGTTGGAAGATGGTATGTTAGGATTGGTAGGGTAAAGAAGTTGTATTTTTTCATCAAACACCTGCTTGCAGTATATTTCTCCTGATAAGAGCTTGCGTAATTTTGAGACTACGAGAATACATTGAGCATATGAACTCGATCATGAACCTTGATCCTACAAAACTCAATGAAAAATTATTAAACTACACCTGCATACATAACATAAATTCAATGAGATAAATGAATTATCAATAAAATCTAGACGTACTGCAATCGGTGTGAGAGAACTTGAAGGACTTCCAAAGATATGAAATGAGATTGAATCTGAAGAATTGGCCATTTGATATTATGATTGTTTTTTTCCTTCATTTGAGCAAAAAATCATCATCTTGGGTAGCATAGAAAAATCTAACTTCAAAAATAAATTTGAATAACTTTTAAACTTGACAGTGTACCTCATCATATAAAGACACATTGATATGCATGGATAAACAAAATGCATCGGTGCATTTTATTGGGAGAAGCATTGAAGGCTAACCTCTGTTATTGTCTCTGCAAAACAAAACTTCCCAAAAATTTAAATGCAGATGTTTCCATTTTCATTGTGCAAATTTAACTGTCTTATAGTGTGTTATTGCTTACACATAACCTCAGTGTGTTATTAATTACACATTGTATTGGTGTGTTTTGATTTGTATAGCACACCGACTTAAGTAAGTTAGAAAAATAACATGCACTTACTATCAATACCTTGAAATTTCTTACAAAACTAAATCGACGCATTATACGTACACACCGCATCAATGCACTACTCACAGTATAGTGCACCGAAAGTGTACCTTTCAAAAAATAAACAGCACACACATTTATCACCAATGCACTAAAATATACAATGAAAAAATGAAAGGGAATTTGAGTTTTTGTGTTTACAAAGGAAAACCCTATTCATTCTTTTATTTATTTTTAAAAATTTAGAAAGAATATTTGTGCAACTGAGATTTATGAGAAATTACTTTTGAGTGGGTAGATTTTTTTGAAGAGGCAAATTTGAGGGAATTACTATAGATGAAATCTGCATATGAGAAATTTTAGGTATATGATTTCATTCTATTAATCATATTAATCATTCTCCTATTTGATTCAAACAATTTTCAGTGCATTCCCAAACAAACAAACAAAAAAATCATGGTTACCTTTAGTATTGGAAGCCCTAATTTCCTCACTGTTTTTTTCTTTCTCTTTCTATATGTCACTTTTTGAAGAATTTTGTTTATAGAGTTTGTTTATTTATATATGGACATTTATTATCTGTTGTAATGAAATCACTCATTGCATTGGATCTCAAACCATCATGTCTGTGTTTTTTTTTAAACACATTCGTGGTGACTGGTGCACTCTGTACATATAAAGTGCATCGATGTGTATTGTTTGTAAGAAAATCCACTTAATTTAAATTAGAAACAATATTAAAAAATCATTTTCGCAGTTAGCGGTACGCATTTAACCTAGATACGCATAGGGGCACGTTGTTTACAAAGTGCATCATTGAGTTTAAAATGGAAAAATCATTATTTTTATATGGAAATCACCATGTTTTAAATTTTTTTACAACTCGACGATGCGTAATAAACAATACTTAGGAAGCTGTGTCTTTCTTAATTCATAAAGCACCAGCTGAATATTTTTTTTTTTTTTTAACCTTTTCAATTTCACAACAAAATTGTTATATTGTACTGGTGTGTATATGTATGGTTGATGCATCAGTGCATATAAATATGTTTGATGTCCCAGTGCATATTAAATTACTATACGCACCAGAATCTTATTTTTTAAAAAATAAGTAATTTTTATATTTAATTATTCTTAGTTTTTCTTTTCAAGGAGATTTTGAAAATTTCAAGGGACAAACAAGGGGAAAACCAAGACAAATCAGTAGGGATGTACAAAAAAGTGTAGAAGAAGATGGTAAAAGAAATGAACATAAATGTGTTGCACAAGGAGCCATCCCAACTACAATGTGCATCAGAGGTATGCAATCATTTATTTATTCTTTTATGTACATCGAATTTAAGTATCGCATGAAATATTAATTTTCAATTGTTTTGTTGCAGAAAAGAAAAACAAATTGAATCCATTCAAAACATAATACAAAACAATGAGGAATACAATAGTTTATAGTGAACTTTGTGAGTATTTACATTTTTGACCTTTCTTAAGATTTCATGTTTGATGTGATCTTTAAATTTAAATAATTAATTTACTCTTGTCCATGGATGTATTATAGTAGGTGCTAACATACAAAGAGGACCCAACCCATGAATTGATAAATATTGGGTTAAGTATGGGTTGTGACTATATGTTGAAGAATGAAAGTTTAATTGAACAATTTGTAAGTAGCTATGTTGTTTAACTTCCATTTTTTATAGTTAATAAAAAAATAAGAAAACTTCATATTGATTATATCGATTGTGTTTTGTCATGTTGTATTAAACACGCAAGAAAGATAGTATGGAATGCAGACAACAAAGGATATTTTGAGAGAATTCCTGAAGCATGGCTTCAAAATAATGTGTATTGTTTATGAAATACTTGGGGCTAAGGTGTTTTCTTATTTACGCAATCATATATATTCTACTATATATATATTACAGTTTATTTCTATGTTTGTAGATGGAAGATGAAGGGGTGGACCATAAAAAACAAGTTGATCAAGAAAACATCATGTTAAAAAATGAAAGTACAATATCACCTACAAATGATGAATAAATAAGGCATGCATGCAACTCGAACAATGCCAATAGTTCAACTGACGAATGACAATCAATATAGTTGAATGTTACTACAAGTTGTACGTTTCGAAATATTTGTCTCTGAAAATCAGATACTTGTTTAATGTACTTGACATATTGTCTCAATTGCATGAGGATATGTTACCAATAAGTGTAACAATTTCAAATTGGTTGCAATTTGATTATTGTACTGGACCTTTACATTGTCCATTTTCATATGACAATGGATCTCTTATTCATATATAATAAAATGGGTTTCTTATTTCATTGCATTGTCGAATGTTGTAAAATTTGTGTTCCTGAATAATTAATGTGGATGATTTACTTTGTTACAAATAAAAGAGGTGTAATTGTTTGGATAACACATTAATGCAATCGTTATATTGAAATGCAATAACAAAAATATAAAACAATATTATTGTAAAAAAATATTTGATTTTTGAATGATTAATTGAAAATTTGTAAAAAACAATGAATTAAAATATATACATATCAGTGAAATGTATTCTTTTGAATTCATTAGAGGGTGCATGCCATAATATAGAAATTGGTGTGTTTTGAGGATTCATACACACTGGTGCACATTAATTATAATAACGCATTGATACCTACTATCGAGAAAACACATCGTTCTGTAAACAATATAATGTACAATAATATTTATTGTTTCAAAATTGTACGATGCTCATATTTAAAATATACATCGAGGAACTAAAATTAATTTGTGTACCAACGTGTGAATTTTATTATACGCACCAGGATTCTAAATATTATTTACGCATCTGTGCATTTACTATAATATACACATCGGTGCTTAGTAAAAATAATAGTACCAACATCTCACCTTGAATATTCAAAATTTCACTACCCTTTGGTGCACAAGGTAAAGCAGACACCAGTACGTACTAATTACACAAGCACTGGGGCACATACTATATTAAGGCACCAAGTCTCAGGATAGCTTCATCGCACTAGTGCTAACTATAACTTAAATGCACCAGGATTTATAAATCCTAAAGAGAACTGGTCCTTCATACACAAACAAGGTGGAACCATTGCGTAGAAATTATAAGAGCATCGATGACCTAGGGCAGAACCAATGCACAATAGTTACAAATGCACTAGGGCGTTTTTTAGTATATTAATATTTGACGCATTTTTATTATATGTTGGAGATATTACACACTCACCTAGGTAATCATTTTCCTAATGTTGATAGTGATCCGGATTTTATGAGCAGAACAAAATCACTACAGATTATTAATAGGTGCTTAACACAAAATAATAGAGATACAGTAAAACTGGTTTTCTATTCAATAACGAAATAAGCTTAAAATTGTAAAACGCAGTGGAAACAAGCTTGTTGGAATGGTGGTGGCTTATCTCTGAGAAGAGATGTGACGGTTGCGCTCATTCGTAAGAAGATTATTACAATGAAGCTCTCAAGGAATTTTTACAATAAGCAGGAATGTCAAAAACCCTAGACATCCAAAACCCTAACCCTAGGAGATGAAGCGCCAAAAGTCATGTGGGCCCCATTTGGGTAAGTTAGTACATCAACTTCTCGGGGTCGTAACTTTTGCGTATGATCTCCGTTTTAGGCATATGATAGCCCGTTAGAAAGGTATCATCGAGGAGATTAATTTTAGGCACATTATCAAAGGAAATTTCATATTGAAAACCTGTTTTCCCAAAAAACATCATTTAGGGCCTCAAAACGGCTCCAGAAGTGAAAACTGCTAAAAATAGTAAATTACCAAAATTTCTAGAAAACTATTCTTAGCCAGTTGGAAAAGGTGGGTGGCCACCGACATCCATATGGATCAATCCTCCCTCCTTAGAAATCAATGGTCTCCATTGCGTTGAGGTCCCCCATCAGATGAGGAAATTTCTGCTGAATTTGGCCCCGGGTGAACCACTTGCCTTAGTGCAAGAGTTGCCCTGCTTTGATGACTCGATAAAGTTGGATCCTTTGTTGTTGAGTGCCCTTGATCTATGTGTCCAAAATATGATCATTGGATTCCTTTTGTATGAATTTAGGGTTGAGCTCTGTCGGTGTCAGTTGTTCTGCTACTTCTGAGGTGTCCAATAATGGTGGAAAATAAGGGAGAAGGAGATCCATGTTGAACGCTAGGTGCAAGCCAAGGAAAGGAGAAATGTTGAGCTCAAAAGAATTATCCCCCATGGCCTTGGTGATAGTGTACGACCCATAATGAAGTGGGCGAAGCTTATGATGGGGTCCTGTAAGGCATTCTTTCTACAAGTGCAACTAAACTTTATTGCCCACCTGAAACTTATGTGGCACCAAATGTTGATCATGGCGTTGTTTGTACTTGTCATTAGAATTCTGTAGGATATCCTAAACCTGTTGGAGGATGTGCTGGATCCGCTCAATGAAATGGGTGGCTTTGTCAGCTTCAGTTGGAGCAGGAGATGAGTCGGTCGAGGTGAGTGCAAGGGAAAGTGAAAGATTTATGGGACCCAATGGTTGGAATCCCAACCCCACCTGAAAGGGGTTGTGGCTAGTTGAGCTATGCAGGGATCAGTTGTAGCTATGTTGGACATAGGGAAGTCTCTCATCCCATGTGCGGGGGTGCTTTGAATTATACATGTGAAGGATATGCACAATCATTCGATTTACAACCTCAGTTTGGCCATCTCTCTAGGGGTGGAAGGCTGTGGATTTGGTGAGCTTGGTGTCCAGCAGTGACCAAAGGCTCGACCAGAATGTGTTGAGAAATCGACTATCTCAATCTGAGACAATGGTTCGTGGGATTCCAAAATGTACTGAGACTCGTTCAAAGAATATCTTGGCAGTGGCCTCTGCTATGATGCTCTTCTTGCAGGAAACCAAAATCGCCATATTAGAAAAGTGATCAACAACCACAAAAACACAGTCATTTCCCCGCTTTGTGGATGGGAGGCCCGACATGTAGTCCATTGAGATGGATTCCCATGGCCTGTGAAGAGTAGGAAGAGGGGTGTACAGGCCCTGTTTCTTAGTAGTCAGTTTGGCAATAACGCAGGCAGCGCAGGACCTGATATACTTGTTGACCTCCTGTCGAAGTTTCGACCAGTAGAAATGTTTCTATAGAATCGCCACTGTCTTTTTGACACCGAAGTGTCCTGCCACCCGACTATAGTGGGCTTCCCAGATTAGCTTCGCTTGCTCGCTTGATGGAACACAGATATGGTCTAGATGACACAACAACCCATCCTGAAGATGGAAATTATCGACAACTGCATTTGCACCCAATATTTGGTAGGTGGTGGCGAAGTCAGGGTCTATCTCATAGAGTTGGGGCCATCCAGATGTCTCATGGTCGCAAGAGTCTAGCACCGTGGTGAGTGTCGCGACTGGCAGTCTGCTAAGGAAATCAGCGATGCGATTGGTGCTTCTTGTTTTATACTTGATGTTTAGGTGGAATTGCTGCAAGTATGTGGACCACTTTTGATGGAGGTCACTCTGCAATTTTTCCAAGTTGGCATATAGCTTGTGTTGCCGCAAGGTCTGCAGAACCTGTTGAATATGTTGCAAGTGTTCGACCTAAGTCTTGTTGTAAATTAGAATGTGGCTGTAAAAGTATTGGTGAATGGTCGCAAGATATCATCCATCATCCTCATGAAAGTGGCTGGAGCATTTGTCAAACCAAAAGGCATGACCAATCATTCAAAAAAGCCTTCCTTTGAATTGAAGGCGGTCTTCCATACATCTGTCTATTCTATCGGAACTTGGTGGTAGCCAGACTTTAGATCAATCTTACTAAAGTATTTGGCCCCCATGAGTTGATCAAGGAGGTCGACGATTTGGGGAATCGGGTATCGGTTGCTGACTGTGATTTTATTCAGAGCCCAGTAATCAATACAGAGTCGCCAGGTTCCATCTTTCTTCTATACCAACACGATTGGGATCCCGCAAGGTGATGAGTTGGGATGGATGTGCCCCTTGTGGAGAAGTTCTTGGATCTGTCCCTTGATCTCCTCATTCTCTAACAAAGAGCGGTGATAGACTGGCCCATTGGGTAGCGGTGCGTCAGGGGTCATATCGATGGGGTGCTTGACCTAGAAGTGTAGAGGTACCCCTGTAGGTGAGGAGAAGATATCTGAGTATTCTTCCATGACCTTATCTACTTTATTCTGTTGTGTGGAGAGGTCGGTCGCAAAGACCCTGGATGTGGCTGTGATCTTTCGCTTATTCTGAGAGCGAATCACGAAGAATACAAAGTTACATGTTTGATATATGACTTTCCTGCATTTCTTAGCAGAGATCAAGGAAATATCACTAGGTGGGACTGACTCGATTATCCTATACAATTTCCTGTTCAAAGTAAAAATAACACTACGAGGCCTAGACTCATATACAGCGTGACGTTTCCATAAATAAGGTTGGCCCAAAATAACATCACAAACTTCGAGAGGAGCAACATCACACAATATCTCGTCTTTGAAGGGCTTGATGCCATATGATAGTCGACACTATTGGTTGACGCAGAGATCGCTTCTTTGGTGGATACATCCAATGGTGTAGGGTTGTGGGTGCGGCATTGTTGGTAGGGCCAACCGCTTGACGACCTCTAGTGAGATGAGGTTCTTCTCGCTATCACTATCAACAATGAAGTGCAGTGGGGTGCATTTTACCCACATCTGTGAATGGAAGGGCACTCTCCTTCTTTTGGCTCATCTGGTTCACCAAGCTAGAGCTTGGTAGTAGCAACGGTGGCACTGGGTTCTGCGTCAATGATTCGTCTTCCCCTTTTTGGTTCTAGATCAGAGTCAAAATCCACATCTGATTCAGAGGATTTAACTTTGGCCACCAGAGACTGCTTTGAGTGGCAGTTAGCAATGTTATGCTAAGGGATTTTATGGAAGTCGCACCACTTCCCGGTATCTTTCTTTGTCTTTTCGATGTCCTTCTTTGCTTGTGGCTTGGAATGGTTGTCCTGATATTGTCCATCTTTTCTCTATCATTTTTTCTATGGGTTGGGGCCGCCCTTTCCTGGATTTTGTTGTGAGGGGTTCCCAGGCCCAAATAGCCACGTCTTTTGTTTGAGCTTCTACTCGATTTTGATGGCATCTTTGTAGGTTGTGTCCAAGGATGAGATGTCCATAAATTCCATTTTGGTCTGGATGTATATATACAGAGCACCGTGATACTTGAGCACCATATGTCGCTCTGAATCTTTTATACCCATCTTGGTGCGCAAGGTATGGAAGATATTTGTGAACTCTGGCACTGCTTGGTCTCTTTCTTGCCACAGTGTGGTCCATTTGGTATACAGGTCGTGATAACTTCCGAGAAGGTAGTATTGTTTCTTAATAGCATCCCTAAAGGAGTCCCTGGTGGACGTGACTAAAAATAATGAGGGTTCCTATGTTTCCTTTTTCTCACAGAAAGTTTCCCACCAATATTTGACATGGGGAACGGCTTTGAGGAGCGCAAATGTAATCTTTTCTCTATTCAAAAAGTTATGGACAGAAAAATACCCTTCTAGTAGATTCAACCACTTTTCTACAACATTTGCGTCTATCTGACCTTCAAATATAGGAATATTAAAGTTTATTTGTACCTTGAAGGGGGTGGCGCCTCCATTCGAAGAAGATGTGTCACCTGTTGGTAGTCGTCGAAGGATTTGCGCGAAACTATCCATCATCTCGTTCCTTTGTTGCTTGAGGGTTTCCTCAATCAACAGTTTGAAAGGATCTCCTATCCCGTCATATTTATTTTCTCCTGCCATGAGAGGTTTCTTGGGCGTGCGAGAGATTTTGTCCTCAAGAGAAACAAACTCGAGACCCAATTCTTTGTACTCCGACTTCATTAGGGACATGCATTAAGACGACAAGGAGAAAATCGCTATGATACCACTGATCCAGATTTTATGAGTAAAATGAAATGAATACAGATTATTAATAGGTTCTTAACACAAAATAACAGAGATACAGTAAAACTAGTTTTCTATTCAATAACGAAATAAGCTGAAAACTGTAAAATGCAGCGGAAACAAGCTTGTTGGAATGGTGGGGGCTTATCTCTGAGAAGAGATGTGATGGTTGCGCTCATTCGCAAGAAGATGATTACAATGAGGCTCTGAAGGCATTTTTACAATAAGAAGGAATGTCAAAAACCCTAGACATCCAAAAACCTAACCCTAGGAGATAAAGTGCCAAAAGTCATGTGGGCCCTGTTTGGGTAAGTTAGTACATCAACTTCACAGGGTCATAACTTTTGCATACAATCTCCGTTTTAGGCGTATGATAGCCCGTTGGAAAGGTATCATTGAGGAGATTCATTTTAGGTGCAATAGTGAAGGAAATTTCATATTGCAAACTTGTTTTCCCAAAAAATATCGTTTAGGGCCTCAAAACGGCTCCGGAAATGAAAACTGCTAAAAATAGTAAATTACCAAAATTGCCAGAAAACTATTTTGAGCTAGTTGGAAAAGGTGGGTGGCCAACAATATCCATTTGGATTAGATAGTCCAATGTTGAGAACGCTTCCTTAGATGAGAATATTCTCTTTAGATAATATTCCCCTATAAAATAGGGTGCTCCTCTTCAATTCAAAGTCAGTTACACTCAATTAGACTAATGGAAGTCACTCATGCATGGAAACCTCGGTTTTATCACTATCAATTGCATGTGTTTCTCTCACGTCCACACGTGTGGCTCAATTAGTTGATGATTGCATGGATCAGTTAACTAGGACTATATGATAGATTACTTTGGTTTTTGTCATAGAGTGTCTAGATCTCTCTAGATAACTATTATGGTGACTTTAAGTAGCCATGTAGATTATATTATGTGTATTTTACCATTTTACTCATATATTGAATATAATTCTATTGATTTTTATCTCTCAACTCTTCTCTCCTTCTCTCAATTTGCAAGCTTTGTACGAATTGTTGTTAGCTAGATTCTCTTTGCAGGTTTCACCATAGTTATACATGGTCTTAGAACCCAAAGGATGTTAGGATAAAGGCACACATGTATCTTATTTGTAGGTCCATATAGGATATGTGGTCAAAAAAGATGGATTATTTGCCATAAATACTTTTCACGCCTCATACTACTTCGAGTGGAAGCTAAACATTTTGCATCAGCTCAGATGTAGAAGCTTGTACCGGATAACGATGGTAATAGAAGTAGAACATAATTCTTTCGATGAGAAAATGATTTTCTCAACACGCAAGGCATGGCTCTCAGATTTATATGCATATCTATTTCTGCTAAATTACAATATCATGTAGAGGAGGAATAAATCTCAACTTCAAATGATCTATGGACCATATTAGAGGCTTTATTCAGGAACAAAAAAGGTTGTGAAGATTGCATGCAGAAGATTGACAAGATAGAGCCAGCAGGAAATCCACCGGAAGATCAAGCCTCTCAGTTTGAAGAGACTTCTACATAGATATCTACACAACTTTTTGTTTCATTCATTAGAGATGATGTCTACTCTGTTTCAGATTTTTTTTCTGAATCACATACAAAATATATCAAACATGCATCTCATGAGCCACATGAAAACACTTTTGCATGTTACATGCATGCATTTGAGGAGTCGCATGAAGACACTTTTGCATGCATCTCAGGAGCTGCATATAGACACTTTTTCATGCATATCAAGAGTCGCATGTAAAAAATGTTTCATGCACCATGCATGCATCTCAGGAGTCACATGCATACATTTTTGCATGTGCCATGCATGCATCTCAAGGGTTGCATGCATAAATTTCTGCATGTGCCATGCATGCATCTCAGGAGCCACATGTAGACACTTTTTCATGTGCCTTGCATGCATATCAGGAGCTGCATGCATGCGCCATGCATGCATCTCAATAGACACAAGCATATACTTCTGCATATACCATCTCATTGGTGCATCTACTTCATCATATTTGTACAGACATATACATCTTCAACAACATCTTCACCAAGACATTTACTGAGCATAAGTTCCACTTCCCGTGCGATTGTCTTGAAGTGAATGACACAATTTCTTAGCAACTTCCTTTCTTCCTTCTTCTTTTTTGATGCATTGTACATTGAGGGGGGGGGTTTCCCATGAAATTTTCCCTCTTTCCTATATTTTTCAATGTTTCATTCTTAGATGCATTGTACAATGGATACCTAACATGGTCTTGGTTTCCAAGACCCATTCATCATTTACACCCTGGTAGTGTTCAGGGGGGGTGTTGGGGATATTACACACTCACCTAGGTAATTTTTTCCTAAGGTTGATGGTCCAATGTTCAGAACGCTTCCTTAGATGAGAATATTCTATTTAGAGAATATTCCCCTATAAAATAGGGCGCTCCTCTTCAGTTCAAATTCAGTTACACTCAGTTAGACTAGTGGAAGTCACTCGTGCATGGAAACCTTAGTTTGATCACCAATAGTTGCATGTGTTTCTCTAAATTCCACATGTGTGACTTAGTTAACTGATGATTGCATGGATCAATTAACTAGGACTATGTGGCAAATTACTTTGGTTTCTTCCAGTGAGTGTCTAGATCTCTCTAGATCACTACTATGGCGACATTACTTATCCATGTAGAGTATATCATGTGTATTTTACCATTTTACTCATATAGTGAATACAATTCTATTGATTATTTTCTCTCATCTCTTCTCTCCTTCTCTCAATTTGCAAGATTTGTATGGATTGTTGTTAGCCTAGAGATTCTCTATGCAAGTTTCACCACAATTCTACATTATATTAATGCATTGGCGTGTTTTATTATAGTAACGCATCGGTGTGTGTTTTTCAATACCACAACGGTGAGTTTTGACAAGAAAAACACCCAAAAAAAAGCCTTTGTTACAACCTCCACGTGCTGAAAAAATTTAGTTTTTTTTTTATTTTTTTTCAAATGTTGCAACATTAAAAACTTACCCAAAAACCTCTTATAGAAGGTGTTAGAGACCCAACCCAATATCTCAGGGATCTATATAAGGAGGCTAGACTATACCCTTAGCCATACTACCTAATTACCTAGGTATGCGAGAATAGTCTTCCTGAGTGTTTTTATCGATGCCATTATAACAGTTAGGCAATCAAGTGGATAATCTACAGTTGGTTTCAAAATACTTATGGGACTACCTATATACCTGAGGGTACGTGGGAGTGAATGGTCATGTACAGGTCTAATGCGATACTACTTGAAGGGGTACAAATATGGGATACAGAGGTTTCCAATCAAGTGAAACAAAGTTTCGAGTAACCACATGAAACTGTTGGTATTTCATGCGTGTATGCTTCCCCAACCGTAGTTTTACCCGTCGAACGACTGATTATTGTGCTTTAAAGACCTCAACAGTACACATCTCTCGCCTATTTTTTTTTTTCTAAAAATATGTAGATGAAAGTGTTCTTATACCACTTGTAAGGTACCAGATATTAATATGCATAGCATATATAAGTGTTTTATAACAATTGTTAACAAAAAGAGAAAAAAATGAGAGACACAATGGATTCTATAAATGATACCTTTATTATCTCAATATCCAAGTTCACTTGCCTCTTCAAGGGGGAAACCTCCAGTAGAGAAAAGCTCGAGTACAAAATACTTCTCAAGAAAAATCTTTTCCATGCTCTCTACTCTTATTGATACTATTTCTATCTTCTAGAGAAAATTCTAGAGGAATATCTTTGTAGAAGTAGAACCTTCTATTAAGTCTTCTTGCATTAGACATGTTCACATTATTTCATAGGCCTTATTTACTAATGGTGGTATTTGTTACATAGAAAAACATATTATGTTATCCACTTGAGGGTTAGGGAGGTTAGGACCCTAACAAAATGGAAGTGACCTCTCATATTCCAGATTATTCTGAACTAATACACTTCTAGAGTGTTTGATTCCTTCAAGAAAAATCACCTTCACCTTCTCCACTTCAAGATCAAATTCCTAAATGCCAACATTGTCATTAATTAGCCACATGGAGGATCAATGTTTTGATATTCATCTTTGTGAGCATTGCGGGAATCATAATCATCCTTTACACAGATTTTCCAAGTGTAAAAAACCTGCAAAAGTAAAGAATCACTATGGGTGGATCACTTCTTGGGAATTTTCATCTGTTACGAAGAAGATATATCAATCATACCAAATAATTCAATCTCGAGTATTGACACATCTTGCAGTGGAAAGATTTTAATTTTCTCACATTGTCTATGACAGGGGGGGAATAATATCAGTGATTGACAGTCAAGATTCAAGTTTTGAAGTCATATCAATCGAGTAAGAACAAGCGAGTCAAGGTCAGAGCCATATTCCATCAGCACGAATTGGTTTGTGGTCTTCCTTAAACCACCATTTAGTAGAAGACTTACAGTTTCTACTAGACAACAATTTGTGGTCATCTTTAAATGACCATTTGAGAGCACTTCCATTTAGCAGAAGACGTTAGCTTCTAGCTAAATTAGGAAATATTCTAGGAACCATTGAGCCTTAAAGCCAAGTTCTCAAGTTTGTGGTCTTCCTTAAACCACCATTTACTAGAAGACATCAACTTGTGCTAGCCATTTGGTTTGTGGTCATCTCCAAACCACTAGATTTAGAGATCACATTCAATCATTGGCAGTTATCCTCTTCTAGATTTCAACTCTCTTCTTGGACTCACATACACCCTTTCAGATTAAGGGGGTGAAAGTTGGAAACCTAATCTATTAGGGTTGTGATATTTTGTATTATTCACTTGAAAAGGAATATGAAAAGTCATAAGTGAATAGAAGCTCTCATCAAGAGTCAAGTGACCTCTTGAAAGATGAATCCAAAAGTTATAGACTCTTTATCTATATGTGCATTTCAAAAATTAAATTTTTATATACATTTATAATTTTTGATAAATCACTTATTAATCTATTAGGGTTGTGATATTTTGTATTATTCACTTGAAAAGGAATATGAAAAGTCATAAGTGAATACAAGCTCTCATCAAGAGTCCAAGTGACCTCTTGAAAGATGAATCCAAAAGTTATAAACTCTTTATCTATTTGTGCATTTGAAAAATTAAACTTTTATATACATTTATAATTTTTGATAAATCACATAAG
The DNA here is from genome assembly GCA_009831015.1 of Picea engelmannii. NCBI lineage: Eukaryota > Viridiplantae > Streptophyta > Pinopsida > Pinales > Pinaceae > Picea > Picea engelmannii. Next base: position 1,106,059 of record ML776620.1, on the reverse strand, counting down.
TGAAGTTCCAAGAGTAAATTTAAATTTGAATTTCTGGTGATAATTGAAAGATTTATTAAGAAAATTTGTTTTTAATCATGAGAAATGTGTAACTTATTAAAGTGATCTAGAGTGGGCTTAGGATCAAACTCACTAACTATCACTGAAAAAAAAATCAAATGTTATGTTAACTTCCCATATGACTCATAACAATAAGGTTACTTTAACAATAAGTTATGTTAACTTCCCCATAACATTATAAGAAAGTATCCCTTGAATTTACCAATAAATAAATAAAAAATCATCACACAAGTAATACAGAATGCCATTCTTGAACAAATTTAAAAAAATCACACAAAGTGCCATACTTGAACATTAATTTAGACTAGCAAGACGTAAACACCGACGATTTGTTTTTTTACTGAAATCTAAAACACGAAACCAGAAAAAATACCGCATGACGAAAAACAATAAGGTTGGTGAACGGTGTCACGCGTTCGCCATTTACTTTCTTACTTTTGGAGTAAGGTGGCTCGGTGACTAAGCGCTTATAGTAAGATTTTCATGACTGAGAAATACGCTTCCAGTGAAACTCTCTCACGTGACGGAAGTCCGTGGCTTGCTCACAAGATCCGTTATCTTCCATTTTCAAGTGTCGTACAAATTCATCAACTCTATCCGTGTAGGTTTGTGTTTATTGGTCGTTTTATAATATTCAGTTGGCTAAGTACTAGCACAGCCACTAACTCGTGGCTAAGAACGCCGAACCCAATATTATACTGAGAATGCTTGTTTTGATAATCCGTTTGTGGTAATATGAAAAGTTTGACTGCATTAGGTTAATAAATGAAACATGGTAATTACACATTATTACAGTAATTTTTTAATGTGATTAGGTAAATGTTAAAAAGTAAACATGTTAACGGATGTCTTGATAAATGTAAGAAAGTTATGAACAATAAATCTGATCGGACGACTAAGAATATGCTAGCATCTTCAATGCATAGCCATCAAATTAGGATTTAAAATTAAATAAAGTTAAAAGATCATTAATTGTGCCCATTGTCAATAAGTGTACACCTTTCGGCTTAAATATTGAATGTTGTGACAGATAAACAATCTGAATATTTAAATTGCTTTATAATTGGACAAACTCTAATCAGTTGAATCTGAATATTTATATTGCTTTCTGATCCAACAAACTCAATACTGCTTAGTAGTTTGTTTCAATACTGTTTAGCAGATTAAATATTAGCCACATATCCGGAGTGCCTATATTTCATTTCAATGCTGAATATTGGCCGCCATGTGCAGAGCCCCACCTTGTTGAAAACAAAAGCCAAATTTAACACGAACCTGCCGGGCAGTTAGGGCAACATATACCGGTATCTGAGTGATTGGAAGGTTGGAGAAAAGTCAGCAGGGTAAAGGAAGGCAAGCAAGCCTCCTGTGAAGGAGGCACGGGAATGGAGAGTGAGTCGGTCTCTGTCGCTTTATATAGACCTAAATCAAACGATCCACACACGACCAGATGAGCAGAGAAGATCGTGTGGTGTGTATCTACTTCCAGCCACACCCGGATGCTTTTTATTTTTCATTTTCGATAGATGTGTTTTGTCGTCTTGCAGCCCTCCTGTGATCACTGGAAGGAAGCAAGAGACGACAAGTATATAAAGGATATTGAGCCAACAAGAAATCTGCAATATCTGTAGAATTGTCGTAGAAGCCTGAATCATTATTTTGCCTAAGTTGGTAAAGTAAACTCATCTTGGGCGGGAAGAAAATCATGGAGGATACTGTAGTGATCAGAGCTACCACCGCGGTGAACAACACGTCGCAGAGCTGTGTAAAATTAATGAAGACGACGTCCAATGGAGTATGGCAGGGTGATAACCCCATGGATTTTGCGTTCCCCCTGCTCATAGTGCAGATCTGTATTGTGCTACTCGTCACCAGAATACTGGCTTTTCTGCTCAAACCGTTGAGACAGCCTCGCGTCATAGCAGAAATTATTGTAAGTCCCCACGCAAACTTTTTTTCGAAATTTATAGCGTATGGTTTTCTTTTGTTCATTAATAATTGTTGGTTCCTGGCAGTCATGCAATGCGTTGAATCTGTGCTTTTAAATAAACAGGTTTTATCAGTCTCTAGCTCTCTCCTAGGGCCATATTGCTTCAGAATTTAGTTTTTGTCTTCTGTCAACCCCTGTGTGGAAGCAACACCATGTTAAATTAAAGTACAGAATAAGCTTCAATGTTAATTTGCAGGAACAGTCTTCCCAAAAAAATTATCCCTCACTGTTAGAATTCTGGAATAGTTTTTTCTATGTCATGATTTGGAAGTTAGGTTGGGTTCCAACCATGACGATAAATCAGACATAGTTAGAAGAATTTCCAAAAAGATACCCACAAATATAGGTTAGCATATAAAGGAGTTTATTCTGTACTTTGTATTGATCATACAGGTAAGTAAAACAATGTCAAAACGATGTTGGCAAGGCCTTGCTATTCTAAGTTTGGAATAGGCTATTTTACAATGTTTCTCTTTTTTTTTATATATATATATATATATATATATATTTCAAGCTAAAAAAATGATTATGATTTAGATTGATTTTTCATGTTTTAAGGGCTTTTTTTACTTCCGTATTTTTTTCTTAAAAAAAATTGTTTTCTTTTTCACACCCCAATTTTTTTTTTCACACTCCAGTTCATAGTATAATAATTGGAAATCTGAGCTTAGATTAAAAAAAAAATTCCACGCCCCAGTACCCAGTTTATAGTATAATAGTTGGAAATCTGGACTAAGATATTACTTTCTGCAAGATGGAGTTGGGATTATTGGAAGGCCAGATACAAAGTAAATAGTTGACTTTGTTGTTGGATTCTTGGATGACACAAACCCACAATATAGGTTAAAATAACTATTAAGTTTAA
>ML776620.1:1057576-1091985 GCA_009831015.1 Picea engelmannii | reverse complement strand
CGTATATCAACCACTTTTTACATAAATGTGGTTGTTGCTAGTTAGTCCTTTTTAAAGTTAGGATTATACATTTGATTCATCATTGTATATATGTTTAATAAAATAGTTTTGAGTTTTAATCATCAAACACTTACACAATGCAATTTTTTTCCAAACATAGATAACCTAAGTTTGGAGTTTTGATCTTAGATAAGGACGGCTGGAATATATATAATTCCTACTTATCTAATATACTTGCTAATGTATTGAGAAGTAGAGTCAATTTCTACTTGAGTTGTGTGATCTTATTCTTAGGAGGTTATTGGAGAGTTGGATTTATGAGATCCATATTTGGTGTGTTGTTGAGATATTATCTCAACCTCTACATTTATATTTGGAACAAGTTAGATCTAATAACAAACAGTGAGCTCAATATAATGAGTCACAAACCTTTATACATTAATTCATTAATTCAATAGAATTGTGTATACAATACTCTACTCTCCCATTTTATCATGGTATCAGAGAGTCAGGGTTGGGTGTGACTCCCTCGGGGGAGTGCCCATACACATGTGGAGAGTATGGGTAATTGTTTAGTGTGAGAGAGTCAGGGTTGGGTGTGACTCCCTCGGGGGAGTGCCCAGACACATGTGGAGAGTAGACACATGTGGAGAGTAGAGTAATTGTTTAGTGTGAAAATTTCGGTGTGCTTGTGTGAGTCCTCGTGTGTGTGTTCATTGTCCAAAGAAGATTGTTGCCTACGTGTTGCTGAAGATAGCGCTGCATTGAGGAAGGTCATCATTGAAGAAACGTTGTCGCTTGAGCTGTGAATAGGTATGGTGATCATAGTTCAACATGAGATAGTGAGTGTAGTGCAGAAGAGTTTTCGACTGGTGCGATCTGCGTGGAAGTTACAGTCATGGAAGTGTGGGTTTGAGAGATGGTTTGCATGGAGCAAGAGGCGAGGCATAGACCGATACGTTTGATGCGTGGAAGATTGGTTGAGTAAGAAGGCGACTTGCATTTTTTTTGCGACCTGTGTAAAGGGCATTCCGCTCGTGGATTGGTGTTGGAGTAAGTGTAATACCCGCGTGAAGCTTGCATCAAAGCGTGCAGTATAGATCTATGTGTGTTAGAGTGTGAGCGTCTACCTTGCAACGTGAAGAACCGTGGAAGAAAGAGTTGTTCGATTTGTTGGTGTAGCCGCCATATGGAGGGTGCAATAGTTGGGCGTGTTCTTTCTTTGTAGATGGGAAGAGACAGATTTTGTGGACTAGACGAAGCATCTGAAGCCATGGAAGAGCCCTCCTCCTCTTCTATGATCCTTGATGCCCAATGACAATATATTCGAAATAGAACTCAGCTCTACAAATGTGGTAGAGTTTTGAGTTTGCAACCTAACATTACAAACAATAGCGTCATGTCAATCGTTAGTCGTAGTGTTTTTCAACTTGCGAACAAAAAGTATAGTATATTTAATTATTCATGTTATAATGACATCGTGAGGTTGAACTTGCACAAATTTATGAGAAATGGGCAGTCTAGTCAGCAAGCGATAGCTCGAAGACTTTGACAGATTCTTGGTTTCCGAAGACCTCTTAATTGACATTGGAATCTACCGGTCTTGGGTAGAATTTCCCTTTGTCTGGGACCGATGCTGCTTATAAAATTTACCCTTTTAATTTCAATGAGCATTGGACCGGTGAGAAAGATTTTGGGGACTTAGTTGTAAAGGTATGGAACGATCCGATCTTTTTATTGGAGGGAAATTAAAAGAACTTAAGAAATAAACAAAAATCTGGCTAAAAGATTTCCAACTAAAGAAAAAATCAAGATTGGTTGCGTTGGAACTGAACATTAAGGCTTTCTTCATTAAGCAGGGAGGGTGTCCTAATGACCAGTTAACATTTTCAGATCTCAGGAATTTAGAACACGAAAGGAATGGTTTTCTTTTAGCTGAGGAAGAACAGTGGCGCCTTCGTAGTAGGGCTCTTTGGATGAATTGTGGGAATAAAAATATCAAGTTTTTCCATAAGGTAGCATTTAAAGGAACAGACAGTTTTTTTCTTCAAAGATTTATACAAAGCCTAGTCAAGCCAAATATCACTTGAACAGTGTCAACTCATTAACTCTTTCCCACAGATGATAAATGAAGAGGAATCATATTCTTTATTTTCCCCTGTTACTTTGCCTGAGTTAAAAGAGGTGATGTTCAACTTCAAAAAAGAGAAAAGCCCGGGCCCGGATGGGTTGTCAACAGAGTTTTTTTATCTTTTTCTTTGATCTTGTCGGAGAAGATCTATTGGCAATGGTGGAGGAAACCAGAAGACGTGGTACCATTGCAAGAGGCCTTAATTCTACTTTCTTAACACTCATTCCAAAGGCAAATAATCCAAATTCCTTTGGTGATTATCGCCCTATATCTCTTTGCAATTTGTGCTATAAGTTGATAACAAAAATTATTGCAAATCGTCTTAAGCCATTCCTCTTGAGATCTATATCTATTGAGAAGATGAGTTTTCTCGAAGGCAGACGTTTCAAGATGCCATTGGTATGGCACATGAGAGCCTTCATAGTATAAAAAATAAAAATTTGAAAGCTTTAGTTCTTAAAATGGACCTAAGAAAAGCCTATGATTGTATTGACTGGGACCATTTAAGAATGATTCTCCTCAAAATTGGTGTAGGGATTCCTATGACAAACTAGATAATGGCCTGTGTTACCTCTCTGTCCTTTGCGGTTTTAATTAATGGGGAAGCTACGACCTTTTTTAGAAGTGGTAGAGGGGTGAGGCAAGGATGCCCCCTCTCCCCTCTACTATTCATTTTAGTAATGGAAGGTCTCAGCATTTTACTGAAAAACTGCAGGGAGTCCAGGGCCATCACTGGTATAAAAGTAACAAGGATGATCGAAGTCTTACATATCTTGTTTGTGGATGATGTAATCATAATGTCAAAAGCGAGCTTAGCCGAATGGAAGGAGATATATAAGATCATAAATCTCTTTTGCAACGCTTCTGGTCCCTTAGCCAACCAATCAAAGACTATTATTTACTATGAAGGCCTGCCAATGGATGATTTGTCTCTCTTTAAACCTTTGCTCCCCTTTGAGTTCAGTGCACTCTCAAATGGTTTCAAATATTTGGGTTATTTCCTCGGGATAGGGACACAGCGTGCGTTGGACTGGAAGTGGTTGGTCACTAAATTCTCAAATAAAGTTACTTTATGGTGTCATCGTTGGCTATCACTCGACGGAAGATTTATCCTAGTAAAGTCGATGCTGGAAGGGCTCTCGATCTACTGGATGTCAATGGAATTTCTGCCTATATCTGTTATTAATAAGATTCAGAAACTAATTTTCAATTTTCTCTGGAGCAGACACTCAGAAACACAACACTACCACCTTTGCAACTGGGAGACTCTATCTTGTCCAAAATAGAATGGAGGATGGGGACTGAGAAACCTCCATCTCTTCAATAATGCTTTGATTTCAAATTCCCTATGGAGGGTCCTTAATCAGAATAGCTTATGGCACCAGCTCATTAAGGACAAATACTTGAAGAACAAGTCGCTAATCAGTTGGCTAAGAAGACAGAGTCATTTCATCAGAGCAACATCAAGGATTTGGTCTAGCCTTGTTCGATCCATTCCTTTAATCCTTCACTTGTTGAGTTGGCGCCCTAGTCTAGGAAATCAAATCTTAGTTGGCAGAGACATGATTTTAAATCTTGGGGATAAGTCATTTCTTCATCTGGAGACAATTACCTTGTTAAATCATTTTCACATCACAGTCTTAGTGCAAGCCTCACTAGCTAAGGTTCTGATTACAATGGCAGAAAATTGGATAAGAAGTAGTGATTTGGGGTTGACAGGTCATTCAGTTGAATGGGAAAGATACACCAACGATTTAAATAGAGTCGGGGTTACCCTTAACCCCTCTTCAGAAGATGGACTACTGTGGACGGGAGGTGCGACAACTGGCGATTTAAATGTCATAAATGCATATGAGGCTTTGATTTCAATGCAGGTGATCCCAATTATTCAAGGATGGCATCTTCATTTTTGGAAATGGAAGTTGCCTCTGAAGGTTACTCATTTCTTCTAGCTGGCGTTTCAGAACAAAGTCCTTACCTGGGACATCCTCCAAAAGAAAGGCAGGGCTGGCTCAAGCCTTTGTACCCTTTTCAAGCAATCAACAGAAGACAATGTCTACATGTATATTGTATGCTCTTTCACTAAAAAGGTATGGGCTTTACTTGAACTCTTTACAAATTCAAATTTTTTCTGGGAAGGCCGAACGATTATGGAATGCATGAATTTATGGACTAACTTTAAAACTCAATTGAAAAGACTTTTGGTTCTTACCTACTGGTACGTTTGGATAGAGAGAAACAAGTCTCTATTTGAAGGGAGGAAGCCATCGACCTGGGTGGTCGCTTCAAAAGTGATGTGTGACTTAAACAAAATCACTTCAACGCAAGGTGCCCCAAAACTCAGGAAGAATCCAATCCTGAGGATTAGTGGCTATGCTTTGGCGTTTTTTGATGGTGCATCAATCGAAGGGAGATCAATTTGTGGCACGACGGGTGTAATCAAACACACCAATGAACAGGTTTTCAGATGGTTTTTTAATGGAGGAGTTGGAACAAATACCAAAGTCGAGTTACTTGCTTCTTGGGCCTCTCTTACTATTGCAAAAGCATTGAACATCCAATACATTCAAGTCCCGGGGGACTCCAAATTAATAATCGATTGGATAAATCATCATGGAAAACTCCAGGTCAGCAATATCGAAGGTTGGAAACAAAGACTACTGAACCTGCTTACCACTTTCAAAGGTACCAGTTTCCATCATATTTTCAGAGAGTCAAATGGGGATGCAGATTTCTTGTCAAAACAAGATTTATCGGAGACCGAAGGTAGAATCAAATACTTTTCTTGGGACGGAGCGGTGGTTGGTACCCAATCCCATATAGACATATTCTGAGTTCCTAGATATGAGCGGGGTGCTTCTGTCCTGTTCTTTCTTTAGTTCCTTCATTTTTTTTCGGTCTTCCACTATCATGATCTTTGTAATCAGTTTTTTGTCAAGTGTTTTGTGTGTGACTTTGTGTTTGAATGTAGTTTTCAGACTTTGTGTTAAAAGCTAGTTTTCAGCCTTCTTGGATCAAGGCCTTGGATGATGTATATAAAATTATTCTCTAATATAATTTTGGGCGAATTTTCTTTTGGAAAAAAGTTTATGAGAGGATTTTTTCTTAAGTCGTCCACATAATATAAATCGAGATCTTTGTGTTGTTGATTGAAAAAATATCATCCACACCGAAATGGTTAAACATAATTAAAAAAGTGAACCATGAATTGTTTTGAATATTAAATAAAATAAAATAAAAAATAAAAAATCGAGTAGGTGTTTTTTCATAGCTATTTTTAGGAAGTTTATTCAATTTTGATGCAAATCTTTTGTTGAGAATGGGTAAGGTTTGATGGTTTGTTGTCAAAAATCAAGTTAAAACATAACATATTAAGAAGTATTAGTATATATTTTTACAATTATTTATTATGAATAACATATTAAGAAGTATGTGTATATATTTTTATAATTATTTATTATGAATAGTGAACTTTCCAAAATTTATTATATGTTTTTATGGATTTGGGATTTTTGGAAAGTTGGAAACAAATTGATCATCATGGTGGTAGTTGATAGATTTTCCAAATATGTCCAATTATGTGTTTTATTGCATACATTCACAGCCTTCACAATTGCCAAAGTCTTCATGGATTGGATTTATTAAGTTGCATGACATGCATGCTTTCATTGTGTTGGATCATGATTCCACATTTACTAGCAAATTTTGGCAGCAGTTGTTTAAACTACATGGCACATAGTTGAAAATGAGCACAACTTATCATCTAGATATTGATGGTCAAACAAAAGTGGTAACAAGTACTTGGAAACTTATTTGACATGCTTTTCCTTGGATAAACAACACCAATGTTCTTAGTCGCTACCCCTTTCTAAATAGTGGTACAATAACACTTATCATGTTGCTACCAAAATGTCACCATATGAAGTTGTTTATGGCCCAAATCCTTCCTTGGTGGTTTCGTATTTACCAAGCACATCCAAGGTTCAGGAAGTGGATCATGCTTAACATTAGAGCGGTCATTCTCCACATACTTAAGGATAATTTGGCTTTGGCTCAAAATAGAATGAATCAATAGGTCGACCAACATCACATTAAGCATTATTTTGCATAAGTGAATAATATGTTTCTTCTTCTTCAGCCCTATAAGTAGACCTTTATCAAAGATAAGGGCCACCAAAAGATAGTGTCGAATTTCAATGGATCTCATTAGATCCTCTAGATCATTAGATAAGTTTCCTACTGATTGGCTCTACCCATGGAATCCAAGATCCATCTAGTCTTTCATGTGTCTTATTTGAAGAAGGTCATAGGGATGATTTTTTTAGTTCAAAAGAACCTTCCATAACTTAATGAAGAAGGGTCCATTTGGTTACAATCAGAAGCACTATTGGCCACAAGAAAGCACCAACTACACCAATGCCCTATTTGGGAAGTCTTGAAACGATGAAAGGATACACAACCTAGAGATTCCAGCTAGGAACCAATGGTGATTTTACAACATTTTCCACACCTTTGACCTTGAGGACAATGCTTCTTTTGAAAGGGGAGGGGATGTTAGGGCCCTATCCTAACCTCCCTACTTTGAGGTACTTAGGAGTTAGTCAATTAGTGTAGAAATCCACCTTCTTTGAATAAATCCCATTAGATAGTTAGTGGGTAAATACTTAATGTAAAATTATTGTCTTTATTAAATAAGGCCCAATAGGTGGTTGTTACTAATTAATGATGGAACCACAAGTAGTTGGAGTTTTGTTAATAAGAAATTATTTATAGATCTAGAAGGCTATGTAATGGTTTTCAAGTGTTGTTATTATATTGGACCTTTGTTCAAAGGAGGTCACCCCCTCTAAGAGGCCCATGAACATCGCTCTCTCTTTTCTGGACTATTAATACAAGGGATATATTTTGTTGGTTCTATATCATTGTCTCTCTTATTTACTTTTTTGCATTTTATATTTTTCGAATAATTATTCAACAGTCATTCTTTTTTCTACTTAAGTACATTACAACATATTTTTCTATATGTGTTATATATAGCTAGGGGAGAAAATTTTGATCTTGCACAAATGGTAAGAAATTTCAACCCATTTAAAATATGGGGACTTGGAAAATATTATGAGGATTTGGATGATGTGATATAAACCTTTACAAAGGATCTCCTTGGGATTTTGATGAAGTTTAAGGCTATGTAAAGAGTTTTAGTTGGCCACTTGAAAGTAACAACTTTAATACTAGAATTTGAATGCCTTATGTGCATGCACCAAGTCTCAATGGAGAATGTGATCCAAATTATTGATCCAGGTGGATATTGGTGGTCACCCACCTATTCCAACTGGCTCCTCATGTCTTTTTTTAGTTCAACACATTCTTCTGTACTTCTTTGTAATTGTGGGTTCTACACTTCCAAGGATATCAAAAGCCCTACACATCTTCCAGCTGGATATCGGTGGCCTCTCAACTAATTCAACTGGCTTATTTTGTATGTTTTTGTGTCAACACATCTTGTTGTACTTCCAGAGCTGTTTTGGAGCCCTAAAAAGTGTTTTTTTGTCTTGCCACAGTCAAACTATAGATGAAGCCATAGTTTGAAGGCATAATGTGTAGCTCTCTGAAAGACAGTTCCAACTAGCTATCACGTGCCTAAAACGGAGGTCGTGTGCAAAATTTATGACCCCGAGAAATTGAGGTACCAACTTACCCATAGGGGCCCACATGACTTTTGGCGTTTCACCTCCTAGGGTTAGGTTTTTAGATGTCTAGGGTTTTGGAATTCATGAGTAATATCAAAAAGGCCTCTAGAGCCTCAATGTAATGATTCTACTCTAAAGGATGCATGTAGAAGCCACATCTCTTCTAGGAGATAGCTACCACTATTCAAGCAAGTGTTTCAGTTCTGCAGTTTTACAGTTTCAACCTATTTCATTTATTCAATAGAAGATATTTTTCACTAGATATATGTGTTATTATTCATATCTCTGTGTTTATTGTATTCCGTTTGTTAATCAGTTCGTTTTGCTCCTAAATCCGGATTAGTGGTATCAGAGTGGTATGCTCTTCATTTATTTTTCTTCGTGCATGTCCCCGATAAGATCCGGGTACAAGAAGTTGGGACTCAAACCAATCAAGTTGTTGCAAGATCGGTCATGTTGAGCTCGACAAAAACCCATGGGGGATGAAAAGAAAGATGATGGAGCAGAAAATCCCATTAAAATGTTGCTCAAGGAAGATATCGCATGACAAAGGAATGAAATGATGGACAACTTTGCATAGATCCTTCGACGGTTGCCCACAGGAGAAGCATCTTCATCAAGCAGCCATGCAGCCCCCTTCAAGGTATAGGTAAATTTTGATATTCCATTATTTGAAGGACTAATAGATGTGGATGATGTAGATAAATGGTTGAATCCACTCAAAGGGTATTTTTTGGTCCACAATTTTTTCGATAGGGAAAATATTAATTTTGCACTCCTTAAGGTCGTCCCCCATGTTAAGGATTGGTGCAATACTTACTCTGATCAAAGGGTAATGTAATATTTGTGGTGGCCCCTACATGGTATTCCTTCTGGGAATCCATTAAAGAATAGTACTACCCTGCTGGAAGCTACTAAGACTGGTACACCAGATGGACCACCCTGCGTCAAGAAAGGGACCAGACAATACCAGATTTCACCAATATTTTCCATACCCTACACACCAAATTGTGTATCAAAGACTCTAAGAGACAGCTGGTGCTCAAATACCCTAGTTGTTTACATAGATACATTAAAAAAAAATGGAGTTTCTGGACATCACCTGATTGGGCACAACTTATAGATACGCTGTCAAGATCGAGCATAAATTTAAGCAGAAGAGGCGAGAGTTTGGATATGAAAAATCCTCATAGACAAAGCATGGAAAAGGAGACCCCAACCCACACAGCAAGGTACCGAGCCAAGATGGACACTCTCAGGACAACTAGTCCAAGCCACAACACAAGAAGGGAAATGAGAAGACGAAGAAGGACATGGGAAAATGGTTTGAGTACCATAAAATCCCTTGGCAAAACACTAAAGAATGTTGCTCCAAGCAGTCACTCGTGGTCGAGTTGAAGGTTGTCGAGTTAAAGGCTGATTCTAATTCTAAATCAAATCCCAAAGGAGGGAAGTGAATTATCGATGATGAAGCTAGTCCCACTATCGCTACCACGAAAGTCAGTCCAAGGGAACCAGAGGAAGGGTAATGCCTCTTTCATTTATAGATGTGGGGAAAGGGGGCTCCACTTGATTTCATTGTCGATAGCGGCAGTCAGAAGAACCTAATTTCAATAGAGGTCTTCAAGTGGCTAGACCTGCCAATGACACCGCACCCGCAACCCTACACGATCAGTTGGCTTCACCAAGGAAGAGATCTTTGTGTCAGCCAACAATGTCGTCTGACCTATGACATCAAGCCTTTCAAAGATGAGGTATTGTGTGATATTACTCCCCTTGAAGTTTGTGATGTTATTTTAGGAAAACTATATTTTTGGAAGCGTCATGTTGTGTATGAGTATAGGCCCCACAGTGTTATTATTACTTTGGGTAGAAAATTGTACAGGATACCATAAGTAGTGCCGCCTACTGCTATTTATTTAATGTATGCTAAGTAATGCAGTAAGGTCATTTCACAGACCAAGAAGTTCGTAGTATTTATGATATGTGCTCATAGTAAGAAGAAGGTCATCACCACATCTATGGCCTCTACACAGAGCCTCTCTTTGCAACAGAAGCAAGTGGACAACATCGTGGAATAATATCGAGACATCTTCTCCTAACCCACCAGGGTATCGACACACTACCAAGTCAAGCATCCAATTGATCTAACCCCCAGTGCACCTCTACCTAATGGACCAGTCTATCATCGCTCACTGATGGAAAATAAATAAATTAGGCGTTAGATCCAAGAGCTTCTTCAAAAGGGGCACATTAGACCCATCTCCTCCCCTTATGGAAGCCTGATTGTATAGGTGTAGAAGAAGGACGTGACTTGGTGACTTTGCATTGATTACAAAACATTAAACAAAATCATATTCAGGAACTGGTACCCAATTCCCAGGATTGATGACCTTCTTGACCAAATCAAGGGGGAAAATTTCTTCAACATGATTGACCTAAAGTATGGCTACCACCAAGTTCCCATGAAACCAACTGATGTATGGAAGACAACCTTCAAATCTAAAGAAGGTCTCTTCAAATGGCCGGTCAAGCCCTTTGGCTTAAAAAATGCACCAGCCACTTTCATGAGGTTGATGGATGAAGTAATGAGACCCTTCATCAAATATTTTGTGGTGGTATATTTGGATGACATCCTCATCTTCAACAGAACTTGGGAGGAACACATGCAGCATATTCAACAGGTTTCTAGCACTCTGCGACAACACAAGCTATATGCCAACTCAGAAAAATGTTGTTTTGGCATGAACAAGGTCCAATACTTGGGCTACATTGTTGATGAGCATGGGGTACATGTTGATCCAGCTAAGATCCAAGTCATCTGTGACTGGACAGCCCCGACCACACTAACCAAGCTTCAAAGCTTCTTGAAACTAGCCAACTTCTAACGACGGTTCGTGTTGGGATTCTCCCATATTGCATGGGCCCTTAGCCAGGTGACCAAGGGTGGTGGAAAGGAAAATTTCATGCGGGGGAAGGAAAAACAATGAGCATTCGATAATCTGAAGCATCGCTTATGSTCAACTCCAGTACTCTCCTTGCCCGATCTATAGCAACCGTTTGATCTTGAGACTGATGCATCTGACTATGTTGTAGGCATAGTTCTCACTCAACACATTCATCTAGTGGAATACTATAGTGAGACACTCTCATATACTGTCCGAAAATACCCCACCTATGATGAGGAAATGTATTCCATTGTACAAGCCCATCGTCAATGGAAACATTACATTTAGGGAGAGGATACGATCATCCACACTGATCACAAGCCTATGCAGTTCATACAGACACAAGGGAAATTACAGAACGATCGCCATCATAAGTGGTCCACCTACATGAAACAGTTCCATCTCAATATCAAGTATAAGACAAGGATCTCAAATCGTGTCGTTGACTGTCTCAGTCGACCTCCTGTGGCTGCACTCACCACTGTGTTCCATTCCTGTGGACATGAGTCATCTCAGTGGTCCCAACTTTATCAACAAGATATGGACTTCGCCACCACCTATTAACTCTTTATTACGGGTGCAACTATCACCGATTTTCACATTCAGGAAAAAATATTATTCCATATGTGCCATCTTTGTGTTCCTACAAGAGAGCGTGAAAAAATGATTTGGGAATCCCACTACAGTTGGATGGCATGACATTTTGGCGTGGAGAAAACTATGGTCATCCTTTAGAAAAAGATTTATTGGCCAAAACTTTGATATGACCTCAACAAGTATATCAGATCTTGTACTTCCTATGCCATTTCCAAGCCAACCATCAAGAAGCAAGGCTTATACACCCCTCTTCCTACTCCTGAGAATCCTTGGGAATCCATATCAATGAATTACATGTCTAGCCTTCCATCCACCAATAAAGGAAATGACTGTGTATTTGTGGTCATTGATTGGTTTTCAAAGATGGCCATCCTCATAGCCTGCAATAAGAATATCACGACGACAAATATTGCCAAGATCTTCTTCAAACGAGTGTGGGTCCATTTTGGCATACCACAAACCATCATCTCCGACTAGGAAAATCGGTTCCTCAACTCATTTTGGTCGAGTCTCTGGTCACTGTTGGACACCAAGATCACTAAATCCACTGCTTTTCACCCCCAAACAGACGACCAAATAGAGGTCGTCAATCGAATGATTGTGCACATCCTGCGCATGTACAACTATAAGCATCCACATACATGGGATGAGAGTCTCCCTTATGTTCAACACAGTTACAATAGGGCTCTCCATAGCTCCACCAACCATAGCCCATTTCAGGTGGGGTTGGGATTCCAACCCTTGGGTCCCATTGATGTTGCAATACCTCTTTCCACCACACATATCGACTCTTCCCATGTTCAGTCTGAGACCAACAAAGCCACCAAATTTATTGAGCGGATTCAATACATCCGCCAATAGGTCCAAGAGTTTTTGCAGAAATACAATGCTAAGTATAAGAAACTCCATGATCAACACAGGGTGTTTCACCAGTTTTAGGTTGGCGACAAATTCTGGTTACATTTGTAGAAGGAGCGTCTCACATGGCCCCATCAGAATCTCTTCCCACTTCGCTACGGGCCTTACACTATCACCAATGTTGTGGGTAGCAATTATTTTGAGCTCAACACTCCACCCTTCCTTGGCCTGCACCTAGTGTTCAATGTGGACCTCCTTCGACCATATTTTCCACCATTATTGGACACCTCAAAGATAGAAGAACAATTGAAACCAACAGAGTTCAACCCTGAGGGAATGGAACAAGCATCCACTGATCATATAGTGGACACACAGGACAAGGGAACTCACCAGCAGAGGATCCATGTTTATTGGGTTGTCAAGGCAAGGAAACTCCTACACCAAGGCAAGTCACTCACCTGGGGCCAAATCCAGTAGAAGTTTCCTCACCTGATGGGGGAAGTCAACACAATGGAGACAATTGCTTCCTAAGGGGGGAGGATTGATCCAGGTGGATATCGGTGGCCACCACCTATTCCAACTGGCTCCTCTTGTCCATTTTTAGTTCATCTCGTTCTTCTGTACTTCTTTGTAATTGTGGATTCTACACTTCTGGGGATGTAGGAAGCCCTACTCATCTTCCAAGTGGATACTGGTGGCCTCTCACTTGTATATTTTAACCTTGTAAAATATTTACTGCAAACAAATTTTCAGTAAAATAACAAAAAAGATACAATGGAGTATATAAACATTACATAGATATTTTTCCCCTAGAAACCCAAACTGGGAAAACCAACATATTTTATAATCATATATAGTGATACATTTTTACAATACAATATACATATAGGAGCTAGCAGAATCCAAAACCCTAACCCAATGACCTGGATTAGTCAACACTCCTTAATCAGAAATAGAAAACCATCGAAAAAAACCATGTGTCGAAAAACCGTCCAACAATGGACATGAAAATCGAGGCAACACGAAAAATGAGGCAAAAATGAGACATGTTTCTCGAGGCAAAACAAATTTGTAGACTACTACTCATGCAAAGAATATAACACATACCCAACATCACCTAATCCAATTTTCTTGGGGGCGCTACCCCCAAACCCCTACGCGTCTGGTGCAACGTAGACACTACTAATCTTGCAAAGAATATAACACATACCCAACATTCTCCCACT
Source organism: Picea engelmannii (assembly GCA_009831015.1). Classification (NCBI taxonomy): domain Eukaryota; kingdom Viridiplantae; phylum Streptophyta; class Pinopsida; order Pinales; family Pinaceae; genus Picea; species Picea engelmannii. Next base: position 1,078,535 of record ML776620.1, on the reverse strand, counting down.
TGTTGTTTTCTTTGCATAGAGGGGGTTACAGGGTTACATAGTCAACAATCCAGTGCTAGAAAAGAACACAAAAATACAATGAAACCCATCTTCTATTTATGAATAAAATAGAAAAACAATGTAGAACAAAAACTGGCTAGAATGGTGGTATCTTATCTCTAAAGAGAAATAGATGTCAACTACATTCATTCACAAACAAGCATTACAACACACTCCATTGCATGATTAAAGGACCTCCTTCACCTCAATTATATATGAGATAGTGAGAGGAGAATAATTCCCATGATGCATGTGGGATAAATTGGTTTAAGTTTACAAAATTCCATAGGCATGTAGAACACTAGGACTTCCCGGGGGGTCACCCATCCTAGTACTACTCTATCCCAAGCACATTTAACTATGGATATCTAATGGGATATGGTGCATTAAAATTGTAGGAATTAAATTACATTATAAATGGAGATGGCATTGCATTAAATTCCCCATCAAAACGGTGAATATCATAGTTTATCAAAACCACAAGCTCATAAACGTTGATTCAATGGAGAAGGTGGATGGCCACCGAGATCCACCGAGATCATAATTCCTAGTATTGGTTGATAATTTCAATCCTTTTCTTCGACGATGCGGGTAAACTGTGTCTAGTCTCTGTAATGGTATTTGGGGGATGAACTATTTGCATAACCCTATCTTGTTTGCATGCATGCTTATGGTTATAGTGGAACCCTCTGCCTTGCTACCCTCAAGATTTTTGGAATTTAAGTTGTATGGTGTGATTTGATCCCCCCTCTATACATATGCATGTGGTTGCATCTTTCTAATTAAATTTGAGTTTCCAAGGATTCAACACCTATTCCACACAGCCCAAGAGATATGGACAATGTAAGATCATAAAAAATGGAAGAAACAAGTGTTTTCTTCCTACAATTCGATGAATACATGGTAAATGTGTTGATTTTTAGCTAGGGTGAGACTCTTTGTGCATTCATTTCCCTCATTTCCTCCCACATTATCAATTGATATCCTTCTTTCCAAATTTGGGCATAAACCCTCGATCCAGGAGGAACCAAAACGCTAAAAAAATGATCTTCTCAAATGATCTTTAAAATGACTTCATTGCGTAGAGGTCGATGAGAGATTTCCAATGACATGTGAATCGCTTCAGACAGATGTTGTATGAGGAAGTTATGGATTTTCAAAGTTTTGGGAAAAATAGGGCAGACAACAAAAAATGGGTGCTAGGTGGCATGCCCACAGGCTGCCACATGGCCATCCGTATAGTTGAGTTGGAAGTAACACATGGCAGGATGACATCTCTTCTAATCATTCCTCATTGTTCTTAAACTTGGAAGTAACTTTCTCATATAACCTCATTGCAACATCTCTTAGCTCGAAAGGGACTTTAAGCTCTTCTAACCTATTCCATAGGTTAGTCTCGGGCATAGTGTCAAAATCTTTTCTAAAACAAAAATAAAATAAAAATAAACAAACAAGATCCATTTTATCATTACAACACTCCTCTGCAATGATCCTAATTGTAACAAGTTGGTCCACTATTGAATGGTAGCCTCTAAACCCAACCTGGCCCTTAGCTCTTTTTCCATTACTTTCTAGCCATGTACCGATCTTCTTTTCCAAAATAGTTTTGTATATCTTAGCTAAAATGGGGCTAATCATAATGGTCATATGATTACAGGGATTGATTTTATCCCCATCTTTAAAAATAGATACGATGAGGCTTAGAGTCTAAGGATTCAGGAAGCCTTGTTGGATAGCTAAATTCAAGAGCTTATGTATGTGAGGGACGAGGATGGGTCCTCCAATTTTTAATATTTCACCTTGGTAACCTTCAATGTCCTTATCTTTTCCTTTTGAGAGCCTCTTAACCCCAACTTAATTTCTTCTATAGAAAACACTTCATCCTTTGTAGAGTTGTTTGGAATGTTGCCCATGACATTATGAGATTTGAAAATAATTTTACGGTAGAAATTCCAATCCTTCAAAGGAATCCTATTATTTTCTTTAGTTTTATGAGCTACAATTTGCCTCCAAAATTTCTTAGGATCTATCTTAAATAGGTGCAAAATCTTCTCTTGTTTTATATTTATATAGTCTATTTTTTCCTTTTAATTAAGGTTTTGTATCTATTTATCTTATCATATGTTAAAGACGCTTTGGAAGCATCCCTAATGGATTTTCTAGCAATTTTACATTCATTATCATACCAAGGATTAGTTGTAATATTTTTCTTTTTACATATCACCTCAATAGAGACTTTGTTAATGGAAGTAGATAGGAATGTTGTAAAATTATGATAGTCAACTTCAATATTGTTCTGATATGATATGAGATTTAAAGCATTAATTAGGTCTTTGAAGAAAAGATCAACTTCATGTTTGTCAAAAAGTAAGTTCCTTTGGTTATAAGAGTTCTCTTCAATGGAGCTTTTGTGCATGGACAAGTTTAGAGATAGGGTTAAAGGTCTATGAGCAGAGTTAGGTTTGTGATCATCTAAAAGATCAAAGTTTAATATTTGGTTGTATACTGAGATATTAGATATTACATAATCCATGACACTACTACCCAACCCATGGATACAAGTCATCCTATTATATTTTGGCCACTTGTGTAAACCATTGCAAATCATTAAATCTTGATAACTACAAAGCTTGTTTAACTCAATACCAAACCAATTCTCGATCAGGTTTTCAAAGTTTCTTTTGTAAATGTTAGCTAAAACAAGGTCCTCCTCTAGCCATAGAGGATTAGATTGGAGTCATTAATTAAAATGATAGCTTAATTAGTTGCAGTTCTAGAATCTCTAGCATCAAAGTCTCCTAACAGAAGTATAATACCTTCATTTTTCATATTGTGGATATCGTGCTCTAGGATTTTGTAGGGAGAGTTCTTATCTAGATTGTTTTTTGGTATAAAAGTAGAGTTATTAGGTGCCAAATAACATATTGCTATATAATATTATTAGCGTTAATATATGATATCTCCATCCATATGTATTGATTGGCAAGATCTTTCTTATGAAGATGAATATGAGGAGAGATGTTCATTTTTATGTAACAAGATGCGCCTCCAATCGCTCTACGGGAGGACTTCTTGTTCCATGTTTACCACAAAACAAATCCTTCTATTTTAGGGATCTCACATTCTTCATGCTCCCAAGTTTCAACCATGAAAATAATTCCAATGTCACTCGAGATCCAACTTAGTATAGGACCTTTACTCCATGGAAAACCATGACAGTTCCAAAAGAGGATCCATAGTGTCCCAAATTACTATTTATTGTTATCTTTTTTTGTCTCTATCACTAATAATATCCTTTCAATTTCTAATGATTGCCCATTTCCTTTCCTTCCTGGCTTCTTTCACCTTTTGAACTTCCTTCGTTAATTCAACTTGGTCCTCTGGAATGAGGTCTTCATTGATAAATATTCCTGACTGTTTTAAGCTTGGATTTTTATTGAGTATGTCATATTTATGGTCATTAGATCTTACCTTAACCTAGATCAACCTATCGTCATGTTCAATTATTTCTCCCACCCTCTTTGCTTCTATGAGGAAAGCTATCTCAATTTGTGATTTATTTTTTAGTTCTTCTTTCACCACTAGGTGCTTTCTACATCCAAGTATGAGAGAGATGTTTAATTACTTTCGTTCTCAACATGGAGTTAGCAAGTGGTATTTGAAAAAAATTAATAACATAAAAATAAATTCAATGTCACACATATATATAATTATGGTTAAAACATTTCAATAGTGTGTTTCTCAATATGAGGGTTATGTGTAATTGCACCAAGAGTAGCTAGGTGCTCTATAGTCCAATATGGGGGGCAGTGTTACATTACATGATAACAAAAAAAATGAAATAAAAAATAAACAACTATGTGTGTGTGTGTGTGTGTGTGTGTGTGTGTGTGTGTGTGTGTGTGTGTGTGTGTATATATATATATATATATATATATATAAGAAATTAAACCAATGTAGATCCATCTTAAACCCGAATCTATCAAGCACCGAAAGGGATCAAATTTCTTAATTTTAATTTTTTTTTATCACTTGTTATGAAGAAATTAATACATGATATGGAATTAAATGATAAAAAATATTACACCTTGAAAAATATGATCTTTTTTTTTTGTTAGTAATCCTGAACCATGGCGAGGGATTGACCTATGGCTGAGATGCCACGACTCGGGGGCATCTAAGCCGTCAAAGTCACCTGGGGATCGCAACTGGCCTGGACCGCACCAACCCTTAACATGGGTGGATTTTTAGGTGTCCCCAGGGGTTTCGAACCGATGACTTTCACTTACAGAGTGCCTTAACAACACACTCCCTCATCGACTAGTCTAGACCTCGAGGACTTAATAACAATTAGACGACATGGGGGTGGGTTTTGATCCATTTATGTGTGCACATATCACAATATTATTTAATATCATATCTTTGGATGCATAAATTTGGTCTCTTTCAATGCTTGATAGATTTGGGTTTAAGATGGATTTTTTTTTATATTATTATTATTATTTTATTTTTTACATTACAAACTTTAACTTTTATTTTATTCCATTAATATCATATGTACAGTTTAATCTATCAAAACCACTATATAAACTATGTCACCTTCTAGAACAAAGAAACTACAATTAAATAAGGTGACTGTAAATGTGATATATACCATAAAACTCTAAAAAAAAATAAAATCTAACCTTTGAATCACTTTGAATATATATATATATATATATATATATATATATATATATAAACTATGTGACCTTTTAGAAAAAAAAAACTAAAATCGAATAAGGTAGCCTTAAGTTTGTAAGTGTGATATACACCATAAAACTCAAAATAAAAATAAAAATCTAACCCTTGAATCACTTTGAACACTTTGAACATAGATTAAAAAAAATGTGATAATAATACTACCAAGCATTGCAAAATATTTAAGTATAGCCGTTGCAACCATGTCCTTGCAAATCAACCTATAACTCTACTTTTCACATGATCTAAACGATGACACCCAAACATCATAACTAAACCATGGAGATCAAGGTTAATGTTTTCATAAGTGGAACGACAAAACCTATGCTTGCCACTTTGTGTGCTTAATTATTTCACTATATATTTTGTTATCTGCGTCTTTTCAAGGAGTTTATGAGTGTTGTTTAAATATACCATGATTTGATTTCATATGTGATTAAAAAAGAACAATATACAATTAAGATAGATCAAAATCATTGAATATTTAGACAATACCAAATCTAAATAATGACTTAAAATATAGAAGGCCTAACATATTACATCTAGTGTAGTACATTACACGTCCTTTCTATTTCAAGCTTCTCAATACCTCCTTGTCTATAACTTAATCTTTTCCAAATGATAAGATAACCTTGGAGTTGTAAATAGAGAATTCAGGTAAAGAGTTGGAGAGAACTTTGTGAGTTTTTTCCATTTCCAATGTTATATTCAATTCTAATTTCTTAATTTCTTTTAGTGTAAATGTAAATGGTAAGTTCGATTAAATTTTTTTATATCAATATAATTTTATTTTAATTTAAAATTTTAGTTATATAGAAAAATTAAAACCAACATAAGTAGACATCTATTAAATATTGAAAGAGATACAATATCTTAATTTTTTTTATTTTTTTTTATCATTTAAAATAGATTTAAGTTAAGATAAAGTGAAAGGTAATAATATTTTTATATAACTATCATATTTATAATATTTTTTTTTTTTGTAAATTTAAATTTGTCTTGCACTTATTTTTATGCAAAAAGTGATATGAATTTTTTTAACACTTATTGTGTTTTCAATGAGTTGATTTCATTTGCATTATGTGGAGGAATAATTGTTATTTTCTCTATATGTTTTATATAATTTTAATGAAAGAATTATTATATATCACCTTGATAAATTCATACCACCCTTTTATACACAATATATCAAATTCATAATCTTCATCTTGACACTCTGGTAGCAACCACATGATACACCAACAACCAAATTAGTAATAACATGGTACACCAACAATCAAGGTGGTTTAGGAACAACATTGTAAATCCCATACTCAACAAGATGGAGCTCCCACACCCACACCCACACCCATACTTGTACTTTCCATCTACTAGTGCTTACATTATTACATGCCATTTAATATTTTTATTATGGATAACCATTTAGTATGATTATTTATAATCAATATGGTTAGCCATGATCAATCATAGTTAATTTTGGCAAACCATAATCTAATATTGTCAACCACTCTTAATCATATTAAAATATCATTAATATTTCATTATTAATTATATTGATATTTTAATTCACAAATATACTAATCCTCATACATTAACTATTAACCAATACAACCACCATAATTAAAAGTGATTAATACTATTTCTCATGTTTTTAAACTAGTAACAATAATCAACTTATAACAACCACTTTTAATTATATGTGATTATGCTACTATTAAACCAATTTATAAACATAACAAACACATCTTTTCATACATTTTACTCTAAATGTTACTCAACAACATTATTCCCACTTATATATGTTTTGATGCAAATAAGGTTTTACACTCACCTCTCAACGAGGGGAGGGTAAAAGGGGTAAATTTTTTGACATGTAAACCTTTATATTGATCACTCTACCTGCCTAAGAACCACTGGTCTTTGTCACAAGGTTGTTGCAAGTACAAACAACTTGAAGCTATGCTTGACTTCCCTTCGTCTCGTTCATGACTACAGTACTAAATGGATATGAACTTCTCGACTACTTTAACTGTGTTCCACCTATTTCGATAGCTGTTTAATTCCTATAAAATCTACATGTCTACCGTTAAAATTGTTAGAACTTGTACGCCAAAGGTTCACACGATGACTGGTAAAATCAGGCATGCTCAGTGTCATGGGGAAGTTGCTCATGTGAGGAGATCCGGTGGACATGTTGCTCGGCGGTCGACTCCGCAGCTTTTTCTGAGAAGGCTACTTCATTAGTATGAATGGCGTCGTGTTGCTGAATCACCAGTATTGTTGCGGTAGATGAGGCAGCAAGCAAATCCCCAATTGGACCCAATTCTGGATACACTGCACTCCGATCTGCCAAGTCTGCCACCAGGGAGGACGGGAAACGGCCCCTCCCTACCAAAAACATGTGATATTTGCTGCTCTGCCCAACTGCCAGGACCGACTCTACCGCATTACTGTTCATCTCCCGTTCTTCATACACGATCGACTCGCCCATATTATCCCCACCACCGGATCGCCCAAAGGACTTCCTGGATTCCGAGACTTTGTTATTTATGACTTGCAACGCTTCCTCGTCCAGCCCCTTCTCCTCTTCTCCGTTCATCAAGTACACTTGCGGGTGCGTCTCGGATTCGTGGCTGGCCAGCGAAGTGAGGTTTATGGCGGTGTGCTTGAATTCGGTGCCGGGCAGGAACCTTATTACCGTCAGCTTAATGCCCGGATGCTCCGCCATTCTTCTTCCGAAAACCAGAGCCTCCCGGTCATCTGGGCCTCCAAAGAAAAGGACAGCAACGTGATGGTCTACGTTGAAAGGCGCCAGTTGGGACTGACCCCCCAGTTGGCCCCTCACCACCAGGATGCCCACTGAGCAGGGAGCGTGCTCCAATACCCTCTGGTTCACTGTTTCGAATCCCAAATTCACGGACTCCAGGGCGCCGTCGACGCGCTGGTATTTGTGGAAGGGGAGTATGATCATGGCGATTCGCTTCTCGTCTGCAATGTTGCAGATATCTTCGTGCATGTCCTGGAATGCAGAGATCGCGGTCATTGGTTTCACTGTTACTTTGCTCAGCTGCCCATACGCCTCAAAAGCGACGACTATCTGGTTTTGTTGAGAATGGTTGCGGTTCCAGAAGGGGAGGCCGTTTTTCCTGGCCTTCTGAACCATCACGATCGCGGAAGACCTCTCTGACAGCTCTACCAGGTGCATGATATAGAGGCGTAGGGCAGGCTTTCTAATCCCCCTAGATGCCTCTATCAGGTTTATCATCGCCGGTATGTTTCTCGTACTGTGCAGACAAGCCAGGATTCTGAGCTCGTCCTCCGGCTTCTCTCTCTGCATCTTTCTGTGCTTATATGGAACCGTCTTCCTTGCTGGCATGTATATGGCTGTAACCAGTGGCGTTGTGATGAATGTCGTCAATAGAGCCATCAGCACCAGAATCGCAAACACTTCGTCATTCAGGACCTGGAAAAAAAAAAACCCAATTCGAGTTAAATAAAATATGGACGATTCAGTTCAATTCATTCCATATGAATTTAACATTTTTATGCAATTTGAATTTTACCTTCCTATCTTTTCCAATGTTGAGGACAATCAACTCGACCAATCCTTTGGTGTTCATCAAGAACCCCAGGGCCATTGCTTCGCGACAAGGAACTCTGTGCGCAATTGCAACAAAAAACGTACCCAGAATCTTCCCAGCACAGGCAGTGACGATTACCAAAACGAGCAGACTCCAGGTGGTCCTTCCATGGATCGTTGCCACATTAGTCTTCAAACCACTGGAGGCAAAATACAGTGGAAGCAGCAAGCCCGATACGAAGTCTTCAATTTTTTCAATCAGCATCCCAGCGAATGGGCCATCTTTAGGAATCGTTAATCCAAACACAAAAGCTCCGAAGATTGAGTGAATCCCAATTACATCTGTTGCAAAGCCAGCTGCTAGTACTCCCGCCAGAGTAATGCAAACAAATGTCTCGCTTAACGGTTCGTTGTCAGGTGAACGCCGGGCAATCCAGGTCATTACTGGCTTCACCGCCACCATCATGAAAACCACAAATCCAATGCCACATAGCAGAACATAGATTGATATCACCGGGCTCTTGTCTGTACCTGAAAGAGCTACGGCCAGGGCCAGAAGAACCCAAGCAACCACGTCGTTGACAGCAGCTGCGGCCATGGCCATCTGTCCCACATCGGTAGTGAGAAGCTTGAGCTCTGCAAGTATCCTAGCAAGCACTGGGAATGCAGTGATAGACATTGATACACCCATGAAGACGAGGAACTGTCCATAGCCCACACCCTTAGAAATCGTTGCTCTTAGAATATAAGCAACCCCGATCCCAGCCACAAACGGTAAGCTAATTCCAGCAGCTGCAATCGCTAAGGCCTTCCTTCCAGTTCGCTTAATGGCTTGGAAATCTAGTTCCAGCCCAACTAAAAACAGAAAAAATAGAAGACCAATATCTGCAACAGTTTCCAGTACAGGGATACTGCTCTTTGGGAAAATTGTGTGCATGTAAATTTCATTACGCCCAAGAACAGAAGGCCCAAGAAGAATTCCACCCTGGATTGACGAAAATCAACACAGATAAGTCATCAAACTCACAGTTCGAATTTCGCATTCAGTCAAGCATGACCGGAAAACTGGATTACAATTGGAAATCTCAAGCTTTTGCAAATGAAATATTTCAGAGATAAATAGATTTCAAGGCTAATTTCATTTACAAGACATTGAAAGGCACGAGTATGTTCTACTAGTCTGCAAAATCTATCCCATTGAAAGTTCATCGTGTACTTCAGCTATTTACCCGCGTCCCGACCACGAAAAAAACAGTTAAAAGCTCTAAAACAGATGATTGTGCTTTCAATGGCGGCAATCCTTCTAAATTTTAAGAAATTTTATAGACTGGATGTCACGTTGGAGATTTCATACAATGATTTCAGCTATGACGCGAGGCTGTCTCATTGGCTTGAGGAGTAAAGCCAGCGATCTGGTGACGAAAAGAACAACACAGATCTGAACTATGAGCAACGGCAATGCATAATTCAATGGATTGTCGCCTTGCCATGCTCCATCGGACGTCGTCTTCATCAATTTTACACAGTTCTGCGCTGTGGTATTCGCAGCTCCGATCACTACACTCTCCATAGTTTTCTTCTTACCCACGACGATTCGATCTGGCAAACGTTTGAGAAAAAAATCACGGCATCAGGGCTCCCAACTCTAGCAAGAAAGCGAAAATTCTAGCGAGAAAGCCAATGCGTTTATGTTTTTATTCCTGATATATATACACGCCACACCAGCTTATACATCCCTGAGCAACGCCTGAGAAATGAGAAAAGACGAATTGACAATTATCCAAAACTTCAAATCATTATTGGTATTTTCAAAACAAAATAATATCACGTATTGACTAAGCGATCGTGCTCGGGAGACTCTTGCCAATGTACCTTTGTTCAATGTTGTTACGTGGTGGAGTTGATACATCAAACACTCGTGGAGGCCCCTTCAGTGGTTAGGGAAGTAATCCAAACTTCAAAAACCACTCACATTCATGCAAAGGTTTGTATTCTAATTCGCTTTACATGAGTTCATAAAGATTGGATGTAGTTTTCTCATCATTAGTTGATCTGGTTGGTAGTTTAATAAAATATTTTATTTTTATTATTTTGAAAATGTTTGCATTAATATGTTTTATTTTTTCAAAAGATTGTTTAATAAAATGGTTAAATTTCAAAATCAAATAAAAATGTCACAACATAAGGTTAAATTTCAAAATCAAACGGAAATGCATAATCGTTTAAAGTAACTTTCCACAATCAAATGGAGATGCATAATGTTTAAGTAACTTTGTAAAATCAAATGGAGATCATAATACTTAGTTAAATTACTTTTATCTTTCTTTTCCATATTTATTATTAACTTTTAAATTCAAATATATTTAAACATAGTATATGATAATGAAGATGATGATGATGATTAACCTCTACTATGACACTTTCCAAGATCATCATATTTTTGTTGAGTTAAGAGGTTAGGAAGGTTGGTAGTATGACAAATATTTTGAAAATGAGATCTAATATGGGTATCCTAGGTAGTTTTAGGAATTGACATTTGTTCTTATCTTAGCAATGTTTATTTTTTTTCTTAGCAAAACATATAGATAATTGTGATCTATATAGATTAGGGTTTATTACATCCTTATAATACCTTAATTTTCTTTTTTCCTCTAACTCTTTATCACACCACATTTTCTCCCTAAATTATATAATTTTAAATAAATGATAAATATGTCTTCAAAATATTATCCATATTATTTTATTAAATTTCAAAATCAAATGAATATGCATAACCTTTTTGTTAGGGTATTTGTTTTTTGGGATGTTGTGTGCAATTTGTGACAAGGGTGTAAAAACTACACTAACTTGATGGTTGTGAATCAAGAAAAGGAAATATCGAGTTTTAGAGTTAGAAGGCTTAATTCTGATCTATATCAACCATTCTCAAACTCACATTATTCATGAAATTAATGGACAAAGAAAGAAGAAAACGATAAAATGAAAAATATTTTATAAGGAACGAAAGAATAATTCCATTATCAAATAGATATGGGAAATAAGACACATATGAAGACAGCTTGATGAAGACTTGTGGGCTTTAAATCCCCCTCCTTGGGATGGGTCCCTGGCTTCCTTGGTGCACGTATGATCCCCTCCTTAATGTGTGAGAAAGGTACCTAAATAATAATGCGTTATCAAGAGGAAGAGGTCCTCTAATTTCTGGTGTGATTTCGACATCATAACCTTACAATGAATGGATGGAGTGACCTCAAAGATTTATTTAGAGGGAAAATAGTGATTAAAACCCCTTTAGATGGTCTTCAGAATAGTGGTTAAATATGACCAAATCAAGGTTAGCAATTGTAATTAGGGTTTAGAATGGTCCACACATAACTAACTTCACATTTTAGCAAATCTGGTTTCAAAACAGTCAAAATTGGTTATTTGGTAGAGTAATGCATCTTTTGGGGGTAATATCTATGATGTCCCTTTTTGGTCAAAATCTAGGTTTGAAATTGCAGTTTTCAGTGAGTTAGAGGTTATATGGTGATGAAAAAAGAGATGAAATGGAGGTTAAATATGCCAATAATGATGTACTTCAGTAAGAAGGCTCAAAATTTTGCAAGTGAGAACTTTTGAGGTGATAACAGATTTCCCCCTAACGTGTGAAGTTAGGATCACATCATATGACCAAAATAAATCACAATTTCTTTATCCCAAGTATAGAGAGGACCAATTATAGAGCACATTCCAAAAGCTTAGTCTTAAGCTAAAGAGCATTTTAAAGGACCATTTGTTAGATCTCTTTATGAGCAATTTAAAGGAGAACATTCAACATTATGTGTGTCTCTTTGAACCTAAATCCCTAGAGCAAGCTTTCAATATGGAAAGGAAAGTGGAAAACAAAAATATGGCTACTAAAAGTGTGGCCACTAACAATTATTGAGAGCACCATGTTCCCTCTCCTAACGTCACTCAACTTACAAGGTTGATACCTTAGCAAATGGATGAAAGAGGAGCAAAGTGACTATGTTTTAATTGTGATAGAAAGTATAGTAAGGGGTATAAAAGTGGTGAGAAGAAATTATTCTACATAGACTGTGTTAAGCCCTAGACAAAGCCTCATGTTATGTAATAAAACCCTTATTAAGCCCTATATATTGAACTATTAAATTTCTAGTGGTATATTTTTTTTTCGGCTAGAACCCTTCATTACACCCTTTCATTATAATTGTACCCATTGTCTCCCCACCCCACCCCCTACACACACCTAAGAGACCTAGTATTATGATCATATTATCTCATCCGATATTGTATTCTGAATTGGATATATTGTAAAAGGAGGTTTCCCCTCAAAGTGGACTGTATTCATTGATTTTTTTTTATCATTTTTAAGGTGTTGGATCATAACATTTGGTATCAGAGCATTGATCCTAGGGTTTTTCTTCTCCAAGCAAGTCATATTAGCATTTTCACTACAACATTTTTTTCTAGGCCGGTTCAGACAATGAAATTTGGAGCTTACTTATAAGACATATCAAGGTATCTATGGTAAAACTTTCAGGTTCTAGGTCATTTATACATTTGGAGATATTCCTATGGAAGATAGGGTTTTTGACTATTACTGAATTCCGTTTTAAACTAGTCATCTTGGGATTTTCGCTATAACTTTTTTATAGAAGGTAGACAATGCAATTTTCTAGAGATTGAGACTTCTCCTAGTACAGGCGGTCCAATTTTCATATTACAGTTTTCTACACTTTTGGATATATAGTCCATGCATGAAAATGATTGTGACTAATCTTGAAATCAATTTTAAAATAGTCAGCGTGGCATTTCCGTGGTAACATTTTTTTTCTGTGAAATTTTAAGAATCCTAAGGAAACATAGAGAATTACTTGTGACAAAATTTTCATATTTTGAATCATTATTATTTGTGAGATATATCTCGTGGAAGTTGAGGTTTTTTATTAATCTTGAAATTAGTCTTAAAAAATACATTTTGGTATTTTTTCTATAAACTTTTATCAGTGACGGTTCAGACTGTGAAGTTTCCGGGAGTTTAAGAAGCCATATTAGAGTACTACAGGCCAAAATTTCATACTTAGAAGGGTTCAAAGTTCATATATATATTAGGAAAAATGTTATCCATCCAAACATACTCCAATTAAGGGTTTGAAAGGTATGCAACTTATAATTGGAATAACAAATTTTATTGGAAGATCTATTTTTGGTGATTCAAAACTTGTGAAAAAGAGGGAAATTATTATTTTCTCATATGGATCCAAAGGCTCCTCCAAAATTTACTTCGCCAAATAAACCTCTAGAGAGCTCAACCATGACTCAAGAAGAAATAGATAAACATTTTCACCAAATTGAAAATATGGAAAGTAAGATGAATGAAAATAGTGCACATATGGATGTGGTGGAAAAGAAGATGGATGAAAATAGGAAAGCGATGGAAAATCATATGGAAGAGAATATTTTAGTATTGAAAAATTTCATGTCTTCCATGATCTTATATGCTCTATATGAGAGACTCCCTATAGGAGATATCAAATGTAATGTCTCCTTCCAATTGATCATGACAGAGGATGACTCAATAGCCTATATGAATCATGTAGTCTATAGTAAACAAGGAAAAGGGGAGTCAAGGAGGTATATTTGGTGTCAGTAGGTTAAGAGAATGACAAATCCTAAAAGTGACATTAAATAAAATAAATAATTATATTTAAATGGAATTGGAGGGGAAATAAAGTGAAGGTTTGATTTGGTAAAAAAGGAGAAAGATCTAGAAGGTATGAATAAATGATAAATAGAGGGGTAACCCTTATCTTTAGAATTATGATTTGGTCTCTCATTTTGGAGTGCTCTTGGAGCCATTTTTTTGTTAAGGTTTAGAAAAACCATTCCATTTCAATTTAGTTTCGGTGGTGCAATATCCACCCTAGCTAGACAAAGAGGAGGATTCATCCAGAGTCCTCATTTGAGTTCATTGTGGTGTTTGGTTTCATCTGGGAGAGATTTTGGAGGCATATCGACTTGCACAAGGTATTTACGACATTTTTCCATATGAGGCCGATCATTAGTTCTATAGGTTTCAGGAGGGTTTGGAGGGCCATTACTGGAGAAAAATAGTACAGGGCTTGGAGAGCCTTGGATCAATGGATATCATAGATTGACATCATTTCGAGTTTTCTTGTATTGTTTCTGTAGTAGATTGTGCAGCTGCGTTGTAGCCATTATATTTGTGTGCTTAGAAGTATTTTGTAGCTGTTATTACAACCATTAGATATCACTGTATTGATTTTAGGAGTTTCCATCCATAATAAGATAACATGGTTATTTTCTCTATTTTTTGTGTAATGGATGCATGCACAATGTTTGACAATATTCTTATTTGAGCAAACTGATTGTAAGAAGTTTACAACACCATTATACAATTGTTTGGCACATTCACATAAGAAGAAATAATAATTTTGGGACATAAAACATAATATTCCCACCTAGCCTAGTTGGGGACATTATAGTGGTATCATAACTGGTAGTTCTTCCATCCCGTGACTAAATTTATGCCTAGGAGAAAGGGTCATGGAGGATAGTCCTATGGCGAGTCACCGGAAAGAGAAACAGGAGCAAACCAAACAGAGTGACAGCCATAAGGAAGCATGGGAGACAACCTTGAAGGAACTATGCTCCAAATATTAAAATATTTGGTCAAGGAATAGAATGAGGCATCCCAAAGACAGGCAGAGACAAAAAGGTTCCAGCAGTTGACCCTTGAGGTTCTCACACAACTAGTGGCCAACATGGGAATACGAGTTGTGCAAGTCAAGGTGGACCAATTGGATCCCATTGGGGTGAAAAGATACACATAGAGAGTAGAAATAACCATACCCCAGCACAAAGAAGGAGCCTAAGTATCCCAAGGACCTTATTGCCACATTTCTTAATAGGGAATCCTAGAGGAGCACATGAGCAACCATATCAGGGGCTTGACATTAACACCTCATATAGAGAGTATGAGATAGTAGATGAATACATCTATGAGAAAGTTTCTTATAATGACTTATGCCACCTCAAACATAAGTACAGACCTAGGGAGTGTAACAAAGGAACACAGAGCCAACAAAAATTTGACCTCATGTGAAAGGTAGGAAGGTTAACTATCCTACCCTTCGATGGGTCTGCCAAGAGCATGACTAAATCATGGGTACATAAGTTGGAAACTTACCTCCAACTTAACCCAATGACCAAGGAAGAAGTAATTAAGTATGCCACCCTTCACTTGGAAGGAGAATCTCATGAATGGTGGTATTATGGGATGGTGACATTATGGCACAACAACATCAGTTCATATGTGGAGTTCACCCAGAGTTTGATGGATAGGTTCAACAAGAAGGACCCTGAGATACACTTAAAAGAGTTGACATAGTTGAGACAAACAAGTACAGCAGAAGAACACATCACATATTTTCAGAGGATGGCAACTATGGTGACATATATTTCTCAATAAAGGTTGGTGATGTTATTCATGGAAGGTCTAGCTTAACCCATGAGAGGATACGTGAAGGCCTTTAGGTCAACCACATTGTAGGAGTCCATCATGAGAACTCAGGACATGAGGGACGCAATCTCCAAGAAGGTACCAAAAAAATCCTTCACCCCTCAAGCGATTAAGGAGATGAAGTTTCCTTAGAAGCCATGGATAGGGAAGGACAAGATGGACGAGGAGACTCAGAGAGAAATAAGGAGGAATGTGATTTTCTACAGATGCAAAGGAGTCGTGGGAATCGGGTCATCGATGTATGGGAAAAGGTAAAGTCCATTATATTGAGGTATTTTTTGACGAGGAGGATGATGGTGATGATGAGGGTATTGGACATGACAACGGTGAGACATCACATGCGCCATTGCAGGATAACCCCAAGGGAGTGACAATTTCCACACTTTTAGGAGTCCCTAAATATTATGCCTTCAGGTTCAGAGGTATTATGTAGGGGAAGAGGGTTACAACATTGGTTGATGGTGGAGCCACCCAAAAATTCATTGATGTTGCACTTGTCACCAAGAGACAAATCCCCGTGGATGATTTCGAGGGATCCAATGTAGTAGTAGTAGATGGGTGCAACATGACATGTACTCAGAGGATCAAGGATTGGAAGTAACATTGGGAAACTATATGTTGGCCGATGAATTTTATGCCATGGATTTAGTAGATACTCATGGTGCTAGGAGTTCAGTGGTTATACTCATTGGGAGATATCCACATGAATTATAGGGACATGAGGATGGAATTCTATGACAAGGGTGGACAATGAGTCATCCTAAGAGGTATGTCAAGAGGTTCCCCTATGATCATGTCTAACCAGTGCATGGAGGCCCTTTTTATACACAGGGACATGGATTGAAAAACAAAGTTCCTTATCACCATGGAGAAGCCATCTCAGGATCACCAGCATTACCTAGTGGATATCCAAGAATTACTTGGAAATAATGAAAGTGTGTTTGAGCCATTGCCAGCAAGGAGACCACCTGACATAGGATTTGAGCATGTCATTGAACTAGAAGAGGGGTCGAAGCCCATGATCACTAGCCCCTACAAGAATCTGAAGATATCCAATGACGAAATAGAGAAGGCCATAAAGGAATTGCTAGATATGGGACATTTTAGGCCTAGCTCTAGTCCTTTCTCTTATTCAGTTGTACTGGTGAAGAAGAAATATGGAATTATGAGAATGTTCATAGAATACATGGCACTAAACAAGAAGACCATACAAAACCGATACCTAATACCCAAGATTGATGAGTTGATAGCCAAGTTGCATGGAGCGGTGTAATTTTCAAAGGTTGATCTACGACCAGGGTACCACCAGATTCAAGTCAGGGAGGAGGATATCCATAAAACAACATTCATATGTCACTATGGGCATTATGAGTTTCTAGTCATGCCCTTCGAGTTGAGTAACACACCAACTACCTTTCATTCATGCATGAACCATATCTTCAACAAATAGTTGAGGAAATTATTGTTGGTGTTTTGATCTACAACAACACGTGGGAGGAACATTTGAAGCATGTGGATTAGATTATCACCATTATGGAGGATAAATCACTTTTTTCCAAGGAGGAAAAGTGTGAGTTCGGGTTGAAAAAGACCCTCTATCTGGGGCACATGATTGGTTTTGAGGGAGTAAAGGTGCATTAAGAGAAGATATAGACCATATTAGACTGGCCCATCCCTAGAAAACTCATAGATATGTGAAGATTCTTTGGGATATGTAGTTATTATAGGTCCTTTGTGAAAGGATTTTCACAATTAGTTGCACCATTGACAGACCTCACCAAGACGGGGGATTCCGATGGTCAAAGGAATCATAGGTATAATTCAACAGAATGAAGAGGGTGATGAGATATTTCCTAGTATTAGAGCTCCCATATTTCATGCAACCTTTTGTCTTGGAGTGTGATGCATCCAATGAGGGGATATGATAAGCATTGATGTTAAACCGACATCTGATAGATTTCAAGAGAAGAAAGACAAGGGAACCTAAAAATATCTATCTAATATATGATAAGGAGATGTTGTACATCATGCATGCATTGGCCAAATTCAGACAATACTTTGTAGGAGGACGCTTTGTGGTTAGGACTGACCACAAAAACTTGAGATATTTCTTGGAGTAGTGGGACCTGAATGAGAAGAAACACAAATGGGTGAGTAAGGTGTAGGAATATGGTTTTGACATTGAGTATGTAAAGGGGAAGAATAATATAGTTGATGGTGCCTTATCTAGGAGACATGTAACCTTATCCATGCCAGAGATCTCAAGAGATTGGAAGTCCATTTTCTTGGTGGAATACTCCAAGAATACCTTCGCTTGTGAGTTGATGGAGGATAATATTTAGGATGATAGATACAAGATAGTGGATGGAATCATCTACTACAAAGAGAGGATTTATCTTGTCCCTGAGTCCACACTCAATGATAATATTTTGAGAGCAGTACATGACGCACCACTGGTAGGGCACCAGGGGTATATGAAGACCTACATGTAGGTTATGGAAATATTATCATGGAAGGATCTCAAGGGGGATGTAATTTTTAACATGAGGGAGTGCATGACTTTCCAATAGAACAAGTCAGAGTTCACACGTCCTACAATATTGCTTCATCCATTGCAATTCTGGAGAAAAAGTGGGATAACATTTCCATGGAATTCATCACAAGTTTTCCAAATGTACAAGGCAGGGACTATATCTACATGGTAGTGGACAGATTGACTAAATATGCACACTTATTTTCCATTCCTATGGAGTACAACGCATCTCAGGTAGAAAATATATTATTCATGGAGGTGTTTAGACTCCACGGTATTCCAAGGAACATAGTTAGTGCCCAGGATGGAAGGTTTCTCAGTGCATTTTGGTAGGAGATGTTTAGGTTATCTAGGATAGAGTTGACACCTAGTACTATCGATAACCCCCCAGATAGACGAGCATAACGAAACAGTGAAAAAATGGGTCAAGGGGTACTTGAGGAACTATGTGTCAGGGAAGCAATGAGCATGGATAAAGTGGTTGCATCTCGAGGAGAATTTCTACAACACCACTCATCACATTTCCATCGTGATGAGCCCATTGAGGGAATTGTATGGACATGACACTCCATATTTTATGGATTTTGCGTTTGGAGAGAACATAGCTCCCAAGGCCAAAGACTGGTTGCCAAAAAGTTAGGACATCTTGAGAGTCTTGAAGGAGAATTTGCAGGCCCCACATAATCAATAGAAGATGCATGTTGATAGGCATAAGGTAGAACAAAACTTTGAGTTTGGAGATCTAGTCTTTCTCAAGTTGCAACCTTATATATAGTTGTTTATGAAGAAGATTGGTGTAGATAAGCTGAAGCCTCACTTTTATGGACCCTACAGAGTGATCAGGAGAATACCGGAAGTAGAATACGAGATAGAGTCCCTAGAGGGTAGCAGGATCCACAACACCTTCCATGTGTCCTGCCTCAAGAAGGAATTGGGACACCAGGTAAAAAATTCGGTAGATATTCCTCCACTAGATGAGGAAGGAAAGTTGGTCCTACCTCCAAAGAGGATTTTTCATGTCAGGGAACAAAGGCTGAGGAGATGTATCATTCAAGAGTAATTTGTTGTATGGAGAGGATTGCTCGTAGAAGATGATACCTAGGAAGGAGAAAAGATCTTACAACACCCTGATATGGAGTTTCTTGAGGAAAATGAATCTTGGGAAGGGAGGATTGTAATGTCCCTTCCAATTGATCGTGACAGAGGATGCCTCAATAGCCTATATCACTCCTATAGGCTATAGTCAACAAAGAAAAGGCGAGTGAAGGAGGTTTATTTGGTGTCACTAGGTTAAAAGAATGAAATATCCTAAAAGTGACATTAAATAAAATATATAATTATATTTAAATGGGATTGTAGGGAAAATAAAGTGAAGGTTTGATTTGGCCAAAATGGGGAAAGATCTATAAGGTCCGAAGAAAGGATAAATAGAGGGGAGACTGTTGGTTGTGGAGCCTGATTATCTTCCTGATTCAGAGGTCCTTGCTTTCAGCCATGTTTATACCCCATGAAGACTTTACACCCCAAAAGTATGTACACTCTTCCATGCAGGAGAGTGCAGAGGGGGGGTACCCCCTCTGCGGGGTACGGGGGTGAAGCCCCCGAAGGAAAAATTGCCTTTTAAATGTATATTGTAATTTCATTGTAAATCTGGACCGTTCATTATAATGTCGTAGATCTAATGGTAGAAATTATGATAGGGTTTTTTTCCCTAGAAGGCAACCCTCTGTTATGAGGGAAATGTATTGCGGCTATGCATTATTGAGAGTATTGTATTCTGAGAGAGGAGACTGTGAGAGAAAGAAGAGGAAGTTACAACAGGTTTTGCTATAGGTTGTATCCCTTCATTTGCTGGATAATAATAAAGGAAGGACCTGGCAATTTCTCTGGTGGACGTAGCCCACACTGGGTGAAACACGTAAATCTGTGTCTCTATTGTATTGTGTATCTTTTGTGTTTTGTTTCCGCATTTGTTTTATTTTATTTCTCCACGGTCCTGTTTTTCTAACAACTGGTATTAGAGTGAAATCTAACTCGCAAGAAAAGAGGGTTCTTGGTTCGAGTGGGAGAAATGTCGGAAGATGGAAAGTTTAGGGTCGAGAAATTTAATGGCCAAAACTACCAGTTATGGAAGATGCAGATGAAATATTATTTATATCAAAAGGATCTATTCCTACCATTTGGCGGAGTAGCAAAGAATCCAACGGCCATGAAGGATGAAGAACAGGATATTCTTGACAGAAAGGCTCTAGGAAGGATACGACTGAGCTTGGCAGCGTCGGTGGATTTCAATATTTCGAAAGAAAATACAACGAAGGATTTGATGGACGCGTTGGCTAAACTATATGAAAAACCATCAACGTCCAATAAGTTACTTCTAATGAAGAGATTATTTAATATGAAGATGTCAGAAGGTGGGTCTGTTGCAGATCATTTAAATGAATTTAATATGGTTACTAATCAACTAAGTTCTGTAAAAGTGGACTTTGATGATGAGGTTAGGGCTCTTATAATCTTG
>ML776620.1:1022091-1040377 GCA_009831015.1 Picea engelmannii | reverse complement strand
TTCCCTTTTTATAAGGTTTTTGCATAGGAAAATGCCATTTCTTTTGTCAGGAGAAGTTCTTCTCCCTTCTCTCTTCAGGAACTCAGGCCACTGTGACCCCTCTGAAGGCAACAGATAGGTTTACATCATTAACGATCATAGGGATGACGAAAATAATGTGTAACAGGGTGCTAGATGGCAATCTTGTGCTTGTTGTGGATAAGGAAAGAGCTCAAAGAAATTTTTTAAAGGGTTAAGTCCTAATTCAGACTGTAATTTTGAATAAAGTCCTGTATGGGTTAAGGAACCTCAAGACATGTAAAAAAATTCCTGAAATGAAAGGAAAGGACTGCAGTATGTGAAATAGCTTGCCTTGAAGTGAATGTTCATAGAATGAAAATCCTTTTCCAAGATTATGAAGATAGATTGTCTTATCCCGTTACAAGTGAAGGAGAAGGATGAGAAGGCTTGGTAAGACCCCAAAAGATACTCAGAAGAGTTTCCTTGACTAGCCAAGTCTCGAGTCAGAGAATTATCCTATAGAAATTCCCTACATTTGAGTCGGGGGTGTTCTTAGTCATTGATCTAGTCAACTGAGTAAATATCATCCCTTCATCAAAAGAGGCATTTTTCGTTGGGAACGATCGAATGTTGAGACTTGTGAAAAGTCTGATAAAGATGGAAAAAATATGGTGGAACAAATACCGTTGATTTGTCGAGATTGATATCAGTTAGATATGGACCGTTGATACTAATTGCATCATTGTGGGGGATAGAATGTTGGTTACGACGATAAAGGTCATGAGAAAGAATGAGAGACATTGATCACTGCAGAGGCAAGATCAACTCTTAGTCGTAGATCTCCATAGGTCTCGTTAAGGAGCCCAAAGGAATAATGATTTCATGATGATGAGGCATGCCAACGTGCCCTAGAGGTTGACATGTGTCAACTTGTAATTGGTAGAAAGGATTGGGTGTGAGTCCCTGTTAGTTTTGAGTCTAGGGATAGGTGTCTTAATCCTATCCCTTAGATCTATAGGTTGAGAGATATCGATCATTGATCAATGAGTGGACCTAGTTAGGCATGGAGTCCCTTAGGCCTTCATTTTAAATCTTAGTCGTAATATCTACATGCACGAAGATCAAGATTATTGATACTATTTTCATCATCATCGGTAGTAGATGATTGCTAAAGTGAGTGAAGGCCCATAGTGTCTATTATTAAAGGGATTTGATAAATAATGAGGGTCATCAATTTTTTCGAAGGTGATGATGATGAGATCTGGACCATCGGATCCAGATGTGTCATCGTTTGAGCATGGAAGGTTGGTATGGTTTCATGTTGGCCAAGGGTTCCAATGAAGATAAACAAAAATGATGTGATGATGACATGGTGTGCCAACATAGAATCTAGTGTGAATATGACATCCTGATGACGTGGTGTGCCAACTTGGAAGCCAACGTGTCTATCAGGGTGATATGTGTCACAAGTGAGTTAAATGAGGGACATGAGTGGTCCTGGAGGGGGTGACGGAAACCATTAGAATTGTAACTACAATATAGACCATTATATTTGGAAGTAGTGAGATCTCAATTGTTCACAGGTGGATGTTGGGCATGGTCCAAAAGAAAGGATATGGGCATGTGCCTACAATGACAAGGCAACCCAATATGGAAGAAGGACTATAGATATGTTGGAAGTGATCTCAGTGGAATATGGACCATTGATGCCAGACTTCTCGTTGTCGATGGTTCGTGATTTGAATGTTGGGTTCTAGAGGAGTGTCGACGATGATGAAGGATTGAATAAAGAACGAAAACCATTGATCAACGAGTAGGCGATATTAAATCTCAGCCATTTATATGTCATGGGTCCCACATGTTCTTCTAGCGATCAAGTGTTGGGATAGATTTTAATCGCCGTACATGATAGAAGCATTGACACGATCAGAGTAGTTGATTCCAAAATCCTGAGAGATGTTGGATCTAGAGATGATCCCATAGGATTTCTTCGTTGGAGATGGACAGTTTAGGTGTTCCATACTCTGTGGGGGATTAACCCCCATGATGATGAATATATGCCCCACTTGATCAAAGTAGTTGACCTGGAGGACCCGAGGGGCTAGGTGGTAGGTTCCATGTCATTTTTGTGTAGGAGAGCATGAGTGACGGGGAGCCACATGGATTCCACATGGAAATGAGATGGATTTATCCACTAGAGACCTGATAACTTCAGGAGGTTGTATATTTTGATCCATAGCTCAAAATTGAGCATGATTATAGTAGTTGGAAATCTCTCAGTGAACAAAATCCATCTAGGGGGTTCATTGAGGTAAGTGAACTGAGTGGAAAAGTGGAAAATTTTCCACCCCACTAGCCTAAGTAAGGGTTAGGGGGTCGGGTGTCTTGCATCCTTTTCGTTTTCTATCAGAAACATATCATCCACATAAAATACCAAATAAATAAGGTGATCACCGATTAATTTGAAATACACACAGTGATCCACTTTTCTCCTTGTGAAGCCAAGTCCCAACATATAAGTATCAAATTTTTGATACCACATACTTGGTGATTGATTTAACCCATACAAGGAATTTTTCATCCTACATACCATCTATTTCTTTCCCTTCACAATAAATTATTATGATTGCTTCATGTAGATTTATTCTTCCATATCCCCATGTAGGAATGTTGTCTTCACATCCATATGCTCTAATTCAAAATCAATTGCACCAACAGTAGATAAAAAAAATCTAATTGAAGTTAACTTGAAAATAGGAGAAAATGTCTCACCGAAGTCAATTCCCTCTACCTTGGAATAACCTTTTTCTACTAATCGAACTTTGTATTTCTCCACTTTTCCTTCTAGATTTAGCTTCTTCTTAAACACCCATTTGCTGCCAATGGGAGTTCATCCAATTGATAACTCCACAAGATTCCAAGCCTCATTCTTTTCCAAGGCTACCATTTCTTCGACCATGGCCTTTTTCTAGAGTTTTCATCCTCCAAATCCATTTCCTCCTTAAAAGTTATAGGATCATCATCGGTAATAGACAAAGAAAAATTTGAATGGAAATCGGGTCGAGTATACCTTTTCGATTTCCTTATTTCCTGAACCGATCTCCTCAATACTAGAGTATGAGGATCTTATTCTTTTAATTCATGTTCTTTTGTAGAGTCTGATTCATCATCCTTGAACTCAAACTCTATTTTATCTATAGTTCTTCCTTCTCTAGTAGGAATTCATATTTGAAAACATCTTTGATTTCTCTAAATAACACATCTCATCTATACACAACCTTCTTAGTTTCTGGGTTCCAAATCTTATATCCTTTCATATCATATTTATACCTAATAAAGATACACTTTTCAACCCTTTTATCTAGCTTAATCTCATTTTCCTTTGGAACATGAACATATGCATCATAGCCAAATACCTTGAGATGTGCGAGAGAGATTTTTTTACCAGTCCATACCTCATGTGGAGTATTTTCATCAAACATTGATGAGGGTGATTCATTGAATAGGTAACATGCAGTACCTACTACCTCTTCCTAGAATTATTTTCTTAACTGAGCATCACTGAGCATACACCTTGCTTTTTCCATCAGCGTCATGTTCATCCTTTCTACAACTCCTTTTTTCTAAGGTGTATATGGAGTAGTTTTCTTCCTTTCTGTACCACACTTCTTACAGAACTCTCCACCATTATTTGTCCTCAACACCTTAATTATTTTCTCTTTTTTATTCTCCACAAGAGCCTTAAACTCTTTAAACCTGACAAATACTTCATGTTTCTTCCCGAGGAAATATATCCATGTATTCCTCAAGAAGTCATATATAAATGAGCCATAGTACATAGATTTTCCTATTGATGGAACCAACATAGATCCAAAAACATCACTGTGCACCAACCTTAAAATTCCCTCTACGCTCATTTCACTACTGGGGAATCTTACCCGATTATGCTTCCCATATACACAATGTTGGATCATGTTGTCATTGATGCCACATGATTGATGTCACACAATTGATGTCAAAGGAACAATGTCTTGTCATAGTATATTGATGTAATTATTGATGGATCATGTATTTTCTTTGATGTAAATGGATTGATGCCAAGTGGAGTCATAGTCATACGATGAGATGCATAGATGAAGATGGATCAATATGGTTTCATTGATATATGATGCATAGATGAATATGGATCAATGTGTTGTCATTTGATGCATAGTTGGATTGATGTAAAAGATGACTCATTATTGTCTTATCATGGTTGATAAGGAGTACAAATGGATGAACTCAAAAGTGGTCCCCTTATGGTGAAAGCCCTCATGGGAAGATTCTTTGTGGTGAACTCCAAAGTGGTCCCCTTATGGTGAAATCCCTCACGGGAAGACTCTTTGTGGTTGAGTTATCCTAGTAGTATGGTTAGATAAATCATTCTTAATTGTGGAATAATGAGATGAATATCAGTGAATTTGTCAGTGAAACTATCCTAGATGGATAGTGCTTGTCAAGTCATTTCCGATGGTATGTGGAACATCACATAAATCCTCACGGTTTGAGAGTTACGGCCTTACGAAGTTGGAGAACCCTCATATGTTGGCTTGAAGCCCCAAAAGGTCAAAGAAGTCAAAGTGCTTGAAAATAAGAGATTATTTAAATAATGAAGTGACAAAGTCAAAGATGATTATTTAGATATTAAAGTGAAGTGACAAAATCAAAGAGGATTATTTAAATAATAAAGTGAAGTGACAAAGTCAAGGATGATTATTTAAATAATCAAGTAAATGGATAACTTTCTAATTATGGAAAGTGGTTATAATAAGGTTAACCCTATAATGAGGAAAATGGGTTAAGTGGTCAAGTGTCTATTGGATACATGGACAAGTGGAAAATTGGGAAAAGTTGGACATAGGTGACTATGTGGACAAAGTGGCTATGTGGACAAAGTGGCCTAGAAGATACTTCTAAGGAAGCTACTTGGAAAGAATAAATAAGAGGCAAGGGTCTCTTGTGAAAATGATCTCTTGAGCATAGATTGAAGATCTGTTTTGAGAGAGAGATTGATTGGAGGATCTCATGGATGCATCAAAGTTTCTGTAAGTTTGAGATCATGACGACGAAAGTTTCAGAAGTTTAGAAACCCTAGTTTCTGAAGGAGTACGCGAGCAGCAGTGGGACAGAGCGCATACATACGCGAGATATAGTGAGGAAGAATGCGTACACATGAGGACTGAAGGAAGGTAGAGCGTGTACAGTTTGATGAAATCATGGAGACTTGAGTGTGAGTTGATTCCAGGTGCTTGAAGTCTGAAGCAAGTTCCAGATCAACATTCTATGGGCTCAGATCTTCCATAGAAACTATGGTATGGTTACATATTTGTCTTAAAGGATACTCTTTCTTATTATATGGTGAATTCTTAAGGAATTCTTGGTATGGATGTTGTGATATGGTTATGTTGGTTGATTGATAGAGTGAGAAACACTCTTATGGTTCAGTACTGATATGATTTCCATAGTACACTGGTTTCTTATACATGATTAAGTAGCATTCATATTGTATGGTTGAGTAGCATGAGTAAGTTGTTGGAGAGCATAGATGTGTTGTGATTGGTTATGGTTCAGACTGGATAGTGAAAGACAGAAGTGGATGTGATTGAAGGATGTAGAGGATTTGATTTCTTCATGGAGAGAAAAACCTAATTGTTCAGAAGGAATACATAGGTTGTAGTACAAATAGGCCGTGTACATACATGAGATGTACTACTGGTAGGGCGCATACATATGCGAGTTGCACTACTAGTAGGGTGCATACATACTCGTGCTGAACTTCTGAAAGGTCGTGTACCTGTTGATAAATTGGTATCTGTTGAGGATTGATTCCTCTTCTCAGTTGGTGCTAAGTTGTGTAAGCTGAGTCTTGCATTGTAGAGCTAGTTCTGTTGTGGAGTTGTAACTCTATTCAATTGTTGTTGATAACCCAAGGATTGTAGTCTGTAATAAAAAAAAATTGTACATACATCTTGTGTTCTTTGTGTTCCTTGTGTTGATGACTTATTGATGGTATTTGTTGTTGGTATATGTTGTTGATGTATGTTCACATTTAACTGGTTATAAATGACAACAATAAGTAATGAGTAGACGGTGATTTCTAACTAAGGAGTTTTTGTGAAGGGGAAGTTTTAAAAAGAGCCCTGCACTGATTCACCTCCCCTCTCAATGTGGTCGGTGTGTCTAACAATTGGTATCATAGCAGGCCTTCACTATAATCCTTAACAAGCTTGGAGGAGATCCATTGACACACAAATGGATGATGAAGTTCTAATCCTTGATGAGGAAAATTATTCTATATGGAGAATAGAAATGAAAGTGAATTTTAAGGAAATATGAGTGGGTGTTTGGAAAGAAACTATTGGTGGATCAACTCCTTTGAAGAACAAGTCAAAGTTTGCAGCTCAAAGGGAAGAAAATAAGACTGATGCATTGGCTCTCAAGACCATTCTTAGTGGACTCTCAAGTTCTATCAAAGAGAGCATGTGACAATGCACTTTTGCCAAGGATCTATGGCTAAAGCTAGAAGAGACATACCAAAGAAAAACGGAAGACCTTGAAGACAACTTCATCAAGATCAATGAAGGTAAAGAATCTCCAAAAACCCATGATTGCAATAATTCAAAATGTGATGATGTTGAATATTTCTCTACAAGTGAAGAAGAAAATCTAGAGATAGTATGTGTAGAATTAGATGATAGTTATCCCATGGAAGAAGTAGAAGAAGAACTATAAGAGCTTAAAAGGAAAGTTGAATGGGGTCTTTTTGAATACAACTATGACCATTGTTACATAGAATATAGCTATCTTTCTGAGAACACTAAAAGGTTTCTTAAAACGAATCAAAGACATATATTGAATTTAAATAAAATGGTCAAGGAACAAGAAGAAAGTAAGAAGACTCAATTAGAAGAAAAATAAGAAGAGATCAAAAGCCTAAAGAATGGAATAGAAGAAAATAAGAAGGTAGATGATGAGATTAGAAAAAGTCTTGAAGTCAATGTCCATCTCAAGACCCAAATTGAAGAAGCCAAAAGGATAGAGGAACTATTAAAGAATCAAGTAAATGAAAACCTGAAGAGTCATGCCATAAGTTGGAAGTTGAGGTTTTAGATCTTATAAAGAAAGTAGAGAAGTCAAAAAAATTCTTGAATAGATCAACAATCTTGAATGAGATCTTGGATAGTCAAAGATCACCAAATGATAAATCAGGTCTTGGATACAACAAAGAAGCTACACATGTTGAAGCAAGCGCCTCAAAGAAGCATGAGGTAAGTCCCTCACTCTCAAAGGATGGAAATAATATTGGAAGTCAACCATCTACACAAGGCAAGGAAAGTTTCAAAATAACAAAACAAGGAAAACATCAAGAAACCATCCTTACATCTCAAAGAAAATTCAATACACCTTCAGAATGGACATCAAAGCAAAGGTATGAAAATGTTTTTCATGGTCAATGTTACTCATGTAATGAATATGGTCACAAAGCTTTGGAATGTAGATATTATGCAAGGAAATATAGTGAAAGATTTCATAACACCCTAGGGTTTTGGAGATGTAATCAAGTATGACACATTGATGCGCACTGTCACACCATGAGATGCTACAGATGTAGTGGGTTTGGCCACAAATCCCAGAATTTCTGGAACACAAGAAGAAAATCCATGATTTGGACTTCATATAGCATGAATTGAAGAAAACATGAAGTTAGGAAGGGAGAAATTTTTGAAAGGATGGAAGCCTAGAGTTCAAGTTATGAGAAGAAGGGACACCTTCAAAAGTGGGTGAAGAAGATTGATCAATCAGAACAAAGTGGCAACCTTAAAGGAAGCTCTAGTTTGAAATATTCAGAAGCATGCATAGGTAAAATGGTAACGGTCGCGTACATACGCAAGCTGACCTATGAATAGGTTGCGTACATACACAAGTTTTGTGTGTAGCAGGATGCATATCTATGGTAAAAGTCTTGGGAAAAATGCTATGCATATGAGTTGCAACATGGTATAAAGGTATAACTTTGTGTTGTAGGGTTTGACATGGTTTGTTGCAGGATCTGACATGGTTTGTTGCAGGTTTTCATGATTACATGTTGGCATGCATAATTGATGTATGAATAGAGATGACATATGGTTAAGTGTTGAAGACTATCTTGGATGGATGGTACTAACCTTAGAGTGTGGATTGAGACATTTTTCTATTGAAGAACAATGCTGGTTGTGACAATGAAATTTTGACACTTTGGTTATGAGATATATCATGATGATGCTAGCTAGAGATGTCATCTATCTATTGAGTCACACTTCTAGTACATGTATTTATGGATGCTTAGTATTTTCTATAGTGAATGGAGGTTGAGGAAGATCTGTTATGATACATGGCTGGTGCATATTTGATTTTCATTGATATATCTTATGATGTATTATTAGAGGAATATTTGTTGGATATCTTGGTGTATGCATTTGGCATATGGATGGGCTACATATTGGGACATGTGGTTGATGATTTGATGAAGTGGTCATATTTTACATCATTGATGATTCATAGCTTGATCTATAGTTGATGCATGATTGGTACATCTTTGGTACATTATTAGAGGCACCTACTAGTAGTATGATTGGAACTTGTTTTATGGTGGATATGGCATACATGCATGAGGACACATCTTGACTGTAGTTCATCTTGTTGTGGTATTGGTGCATGGTTGATTCAGTTGCTTGGTACAAGTGGTGATACATGTTTAGAGCACTTGTTGATGTATAGATGATATAGTTGAGACACTTCATTGATTAAGATACATGATTGTGGCACTTGGTTCTTGGTAGAGGCATATCTTCAGTGATATGACACTTGTTTGAGGCACATGGTTGGACTGTTGGTAGAGGCATATGGTTGATGCACTCCATTGATGATATCTTATGGCATATGATATGGTATTGATGTACATGGGTATTTTGCATGGTTGGCACATGATGTACTTGGTTGATGTTTTGTTCATGATTCTCTATTCATTGTTGACATATTTTTTTCTTCATGATGTATGGTATGGAACGAGTTTGATACATGGAGAGGTCCAAGGATCATCATAGAAATAGTAGTTGATCTATGTTTTGGTTGAGTAGTAGCATTTGCAACAGAATCATATTGTAGTGGTAGCATATTTTTCATATTGCAAAGAAGATAGGGGGAGACATACCCATAGGGGGAGTCATTTTTTCCCTATGATTCCAAGAGGAGAGACTTATGATATGAAAATATAAATACTTGGAAAATAGACCTATAATTAGATAAAGAGAACAAAGGAATAGTTCAAGGGGGAGCGATGGCCATAGGGGGAGCATGAGCTATATATCTTCAGCATTACATCAGAGTCATATCCCTTGTTCAAAAGGGGAGAGATTATTCAGAGGAAGATCAAAGGCATTCAGACAGGAGGAGCAGCCCCAAGGAGATTTCAGGCAGGGGGAGAATCCCCAAGGGGAGAATGACCCTTTTCCATTGATGCTAAAGGGGGAGAGATAGTCACATTGATGTGATTGAGATGCATATTGATGTAGAGAAATTCCTTGTCTACATGTTTCCATCAATGATTGGTGTTGAAATCAATGTTGGTATTTCTGTCAATGCCAAAGGGGGAGATTTTTGGATCATGTTGTCATTGATGCCAAAGGTATGATGTCAAAGGAACAATGTCTTGTCATAGTATATTGATGTAATGATTGATGGATCATGTATTGTCTTTGATGTAAATGGATTGATGTCAAGTGGAGTCATAGTCATATGATGAGATGCATAGATGAAGATGGATCGATATGGTTTCATTGATATATGATGCATAGATGAAGATGGATCAATGTGTTTTCATTTGATGCATAGTTCGATTGATGTAAAATATGACTCATTGTTGTCTTATCATGGTTGATAAGAAGTACAAATGGATGAACTCAAAAGTGGTCCCCTTATGGTGAAATCCCTCATGGGAAGACACTTTGTGGTGAACTCAAAGTGGTCCCTTTATGGTGAAAGCCCTCATGGGAAAACACTTTGTGATTGAGTTATCCTAGTAGTATGGTTAGAGAACCCATTATTAATTGTGGAATAACGAGATGAATATCAACGAATTTATCAGTGAAACTATCCTATATGGATAGTGCTTGTCAAGCCATTTCTGGTGGTATGTGGAATGTCACATAACTCCTCACGGTTTGAGAGTTATGCCCTTACGAAGTTGGAGGAACCTCATATGTTGGCTTGAAGCTCCAAAAGGTCAAAGTTCTTGCAAATAAGAGATTATTTAAATAATAAAGTGACAAAGTCAAAGAGGATTATTTAAATATTAAAGTGAAGTGACAAAATCAAAGAGGATTATTTAAATAATAAAGGGAAGTGACAAAGTCAAGGAGGATTATTTAAATAATAAAGTAAATGGAGAACTTTCTAATTATGGAAAGTGATTATAAGAAGGTTAACCCTAAAATGAGGAAAATGGGTTAAGTGGTCAAGTGGCTATTAGATACATGGACAAGTGAAAAATTGGGAAAAGTTGGACATAGGTGACTATGTGGACAAAGTGGCTATGTGGACAAAGTGGCCTAGAAGATGCTTCTAAGGAAGCTACTTGGAAAGTATAAATAAGAGGAAAGAGTCTCTTGTGAAAATTATCTCTTAGAAATAACTTGAAGATCTATTCTAAGAGAGAGATTAACTAGAGGATATCATGGACGCATCAAAGTTTTCGTAAGTTTGAGATCATGACAATGCAAGTTTTGGAAGTTCAGAAACCCTAGTTTCTGAAGGAGTACATGAGCAGCAGTGGGACAAAGTGCGTACATATGCGGGCTACAGTGAGGAAGAACACATACACACAAAGGTTGAGGGGAGGAAGAGAACATACAGTTGGATGAAGTCATGGAGACTTGAGTGTGAGATTATTTCATGTGCTTGAAGTCTGAAGCAAGTTCCAGATATGCATTCTATGGGCTCAGATCTGCCATAGAAACTCTGGTATGGTTACATATTTGTCTTGAAGGTAACTCTTGCTTATTGTATGGTGAATGCTTAAGGAATTCTTGGTATGGCTATTGTGATATGGTTATGTTGGTTGATTGATAGAGTGAGCAACACTCTTATGGTTCAATACTGATATGATTTCCATAGTATACTGGTTGCTTATACATGATTAAGTAGCATTAATATTGTATGGTTGAGGAGAATGAGTAAGTTTTTGGAGAGCATAGATGTGTTGTGATTAGTTATGGTTCATATTCGATAGTGAAAGACAGAAGTGGATTTGACTGAAGGTTGCAAAGGATCTGAGTTTTTCATGGAGAGAAAGCCTTAATTGTTCAGAGGGAATACGCAGGATGTAGTACAGACAAGCCGCATACATACGTGAGTTGTACTATTGGTAGGGTGCGTACATACACGTGTTGCACTACTGATAGGTCGTGTACCTGTTGATAGATTGGTATCTATTGAGGATTGATTCCTCTTCTCAGTTGGTGCTGAGTTGTGTAAGTTGAGTCTTGCATTGTAGAGATGGTGCTCTTATGGAGTTGTAACTCTATTCAGTTGTTGCTGATAACCCAAGGATTGTAGTCCATAATAAAAAGAAAATTGTACATAAATCTTGTGTTCTTTGTGTTTCTTGTGGTGATGACTTATTGATAATATTTGTTGCTGGTATATGTTACTAATGTATGTTCACATTTAACTGGTTATAAATGACAAAAATAAGTAATGAGTAGATAGTGATTGCTAACAAAAGCGTTTTTGTGAAGGGGAAGTTTTAAAAAGATCCCTACACTGATTCACCCCCCCTGTCAGTCTGGTCGGTGTGTCCAACACACAATGTTCACAAAAATGAAAATCCAAAGAGAAGTCAAACACCTTGAACCATACCTTTATCGTGTATTAGTTGAAGGCCCTTTTCTATGATATGCCAGAGCACTTGATGCCACAACATAACCTTTTCTCCAGCGATTGTAAGAGTTTTTTCTTCTTCATATACAATCTTAGGAATAATATGAATATTACATCCATCACCAATATTGCTTCCTTGCAGCTTATACATAGCTCCAAACCAAAATCCCTTCAACAACACCATTGCAGCTCCTTGAACCATCTTACATGTTTCTTTCTCAAACATTGCTTTTTTCCTCTGCATCATCCATTTTGGTTACAAAAATAAAATTCTTGTCCAATCCTAGGATGTGCAAAAAACCAGGGAGTGTTCTAATCCTTCCATACATGAGCTTCAACTTGAATTTTCCTCATCCTATGATTTTGGTTGTCGATTCATGACCTAGGAAACCATCACCTCCATCATACCTTTCATATTCACAGAACCACTCCCTGTTGGGAATCATATGAAATGATGTTCTGATTCAACTAGCCACACCTCGTGATCTGCATGTGTTCTTGAAGAAGCCAAGGACACATACCCTCCTTCTTCCAAGGAGGTTTTTTCTTCTGTAGAAGGAGCATCTTCAGATCCCTTCCCTCTCTCAACACTTTTGGATCTATATTTCTTCTTATAGTGCCCTTATTTTCCACATCTCCAACATACCTTTAAAAAATTTCTAGGAGATTTAGATCTCTCACTTGAGGACTTAGATCTATTTATTTCTTGGGAGTGTCCTCTTGCAAACAATTCATCTATGCTCTATCATTCCATGTTCATCCACCTCATATCCTATGAAAATAAGGATGAGACCACATCATAAAAAATTAAAGTAGTTTTATTAATACCCATGGCCACAACGAAACTATCCCATGAGTCTGGTAAAGAGAATAATAAATAAATACATTTGTCTTCATTGGAAATCTTAATCAATAGATAATAATTGACTTACCAAGACAAGGAGTATACCAGGATCCTTTCTGGCCTGCAATATTTCAAAATCAATCTTTTCTGGGACCTTGGAATCAAATACCGCAATCCATCGCTAGCCCAACCACTGTAAGTCACACCAGTGCACCATCGCCCACCTCTGTTAGTCATGTCAGAGATGAGTTGACACTTTCTACAAATCATGTCAACAACTCTCTTCCAACCTCTGCCAATTATGTTGGGGGCACCATCCTTTTCACCCCGGATCATAGCCCTGTCACATCTCCAAATCCTATTCATATTATAGGAGGCAACTCTCTTTCCTCGGCCAGTCCCATCGAGAAACCTAGACGTCTCAGACGTGAGCCTAAATTATTTTGTAGGACTTGTGAAGGAATCCATCTTACTCGCTTGTGCCCAGTGACTTCCAGGATACCAGAGGCGTGGGGCTCACCCAAAAGCCCTTCGGACTCCAAGACACCCATGGTTCCTTCTCACACCACTTCACCTTTAATGATCCCGGTGGTCTCACCACCGAGATTTTCCTCTGACCTCACCCCCTCCATGGAGGGTGAAGCATCCCCTGCCCCCATTACCATGCATCCTCTACAACCTATAATTGAATAAGTGAGCACGCCAGTGCCATTTATGGTCAAACCGACTCTCCCTAAAAAGAGTGATGCACCCTCCAGTCATGTCATCAACATTCCAAGTCTTCCCTCTTTTGAACAAGAGAGATTCATTCTTCCTCCGAATACTCTCTCTCCGAGTTCTGACGAGGTCCCCTTTGACTGGGACGACCCAACGGGACATCCCATACCCCCACCTATGTCTGTTCCACTAAGAGACATTATTCGAACCATAACAGAAACTATGTACTCCGTTAGCACTTTCTCCTCCTCGAATTGGAGAGCTTTGGGCTTTCCTGAGCTTTTGTCAGCTATCCGCAGGATATTGACTTTCAACAGAAGGCCGGGATGGGAACCTTGGCCTCCCCCTTTACATGTTGATTAGAACTAAAATGAGTCTTAGTTAATCTCTCTTCTGACTCGCTATCAAAAATTGAAAAGATCGCCAAGTGATTTGTCCCTTTCACACTCGTTAAAATTGGATTTTAAAGATCATGAGTCTTAGTTAAGATCTTTTTTGACTCGCTATCAAAAATGGAAAAGATCACTAAGTGAACTTGTCTTTTTCACACTCGTAAATTGGATTTGAAAAGACATCTATTTGGCACAAGTTTACCCCTTTTTCACACCAAGTAGAATAAAAGATATAAAAAAGGACATTTTTTGGCATTAAATTGTGATTGCATCTCATGCCCTTTCTTGCAGTATTGATCCTTTAGCTGGCTCTTGCTTTGCATTATAAAACATGGCCCAAGCAGTTTGCATCTTCAACCAAGCAGAGCCTTGTTTATATCCTTCGCAATTTGACACCCTATACCCTGGAAGGAACATCACCCCGAGTGTCCATCTTCCGCATGCATTTCCTTGCATTGAGCATAGGTACGTTCCACTGCTTGAACTAGTTTTGATTACTCGTGAAACTCGTTCCCTCCTCTGTATCAAAGCATTCACTTGTTATGAAAAAAAAACAAAAAAAGATGGGCAGGAAGGGAGTACTAAATTGTAATTGGCAGCAGTCGTGTTGCCTTTGAACAGAGCACAAAGTTATTGAGTCCTTGCGTCATCATAATTTTGGGTTTAGCATGGCCTTAGGAAGCTGATCTCGTTACAGAGTTTTCTCTACCGACTGGTTAATCTTCCAGTCACTATAGAGAACATTATGAATTCCTCCTGCACCTAGTTGTCACATTATTAAGTCTATGCTGCCAGAGTCCACCGTATGTCTCATGCTCTTGTTCAAAGGAAGTCTATCAACCTGTGTCAGCCACTCCTCAGGAATCTTGACTTTTCATGTTGGCCATACCCTCAGTTTGTCTCAGAATCACATGATACTTTGGTCTTATGATGCACCCTGGCCCTACTTTCATCATTGGTAGGTCACCTTGAACCCAACAATTGACATTTCATCATGGGTCGTTGACTGGGTGGTTTTCATTGTGTTCGACGGCAAGACATCTATTCAGAATTTTGGATTCATGCAGTGTCTTGGATGCCATTAGCCTTATTGGTGCTTTTCTCACCTTTTTCAACATTTTTCGTCATTCGCTGCTATTCAGAGAGTATTTTTCATGTACCGCTTGCATTTGGCACATGAAAAAGATGCAAAGGGCCATTGGTTCGTGAACATGTTCTTTGTCCGATCTCCACCAAATCATGAAGCTCCTGCTTTGTTCCTCATGCTGACTGATGAGAGATGCCTTAATGCTCTCCTTTCAGTGGGTCTCTTTCTATCGACTTCAACTCATGTATTCTGGATACGAGACCTAGAGTTTTATGAGTACCTTGAGGCTTGTAGTCATTAGTGGTAGGCTCTCTCACCATTGACAGATGGGAATACATCAATGTCTCTTGATCAATGGATCTCTCAAGTGTTTGACACCAACTCCTTTATTCACATTTGTAGAGATGTACTTGGTGCTTTGATATATAGTTTCATCATTGGTAGGTTGTCTCGCTTTTGTTAACGGTATACCTCAATGACCAGTAATCAAACGATGTCTCATCGTGTTTGACTTCAACTCATTTATTCACATGATGTAGACTTGCACCATTGGCAGATTGTATTGAAGACTTGAAGACATCACTTTGTAGATATAGCTTTCCTGAGCTGTTGTTTCCATTTCATTGGACTAGTACCTATTTGACTTCAACGATCATGGGAGATTAGATTATACTCCATGGTATACATATATCTTCATATTGATTTTGAGACTGGTTTCACTGGGCCTTGTTCATGACTATGATAGCTATTGGCATGTAATCACATTTATACTTGCCTACTCATGGCCATGAACACTTGTTGGTATATTTTCCACATGGATCTGCATTGTATTCTTGGCAGCCATGTATGCAAAGTCAGTACATAATGTAAATGAGCAATTGAGTTCGTCCAACTGGCTCTCTACCACTTCACTTTTGGGTTATTTATAATGCATTTCAACCATCACAGATAGGGGGCATCTGTTATAGCAAGATTTGCCTCACCATTTCTATCTTGCACAGAGGGCCTTTTTCCATTTCCCTATGCAGACTTATCAACCTCTTTTTAATAAATCCAGAGCCATAAATATATAGTTTTCCACATATACGCTCCCTAACTGCTCTGCAAGATGTGTATACACTTGTTGCTCCACTACAACTTGCTTATATCAGGATTTGTGCCAAAAAATACAAAATGAGGTCGGATTTCCATGTCACGACAGAAAATCTCAGATCTTTGACCTTCCATATACTGGAAACATTCTGAATCGGCCCTTCAGTTGCATTCTGGAGGCTATAAGAACACAATTTCGAGCTATGGAAAAGGGAGAAAGCTTTCAACTTTGAGAGCAAATTTACTCTGGAGAAATTACTTCATATTGAGTCTGCATCCCTTTATCCCTCAAGTCTGAACAGAGTGTTCATCCCCCAAGCTCTTTCCTTATTGTCGAGAGGACCTCATTACCTATTTTTTTTGAGGTTGCCTTTGATAGAGGATTGAAGTGGTGGAGACCCAGTTGGAATGAACTTGGTTTCTTGGTTTCGAACCATGCCGACACGAAAGTCTGTAATGTTGATACTTATGTTGATCAATTATTAATAGAGATACTCCTTTCCTGTCCTATCGATATCTTGCAAATATATGATTATTATCCATGGGCATGCTTGTAATGTTTATTAATGGATTGTGCTATCTGCTAACTCATTTAATATATTGTCACTATATACTTGCATCGCTTGTTTGTTGAGAACTTTTTGCAAGCGTAAAGCTTTGGGTCAAAGTGCTCAACGGTGGAACGACATCAAGCGATTGGATCGAGGTAGGCTTCTTCCTCGTATTGCACATTAGTTTATATAGAACATGTTGGAATTGAGTTGATTTCTGTAATCATACCTGTCTGTTGTGGTTTACCCTTGGCCATAGAGAGTTTTTCCCTTGTAACAATTGTATTAAAGGAATTCATATGCTCTCTCACCAAGTCCCGATATTTCATCCTTAGGTTATACAACTTCTTATGGATGAATAGTTTGTTTACCAGGGAATTTGACTAATACAAAGCCCATAAATTATCCCATAGTAACTTGGTTGTACCTTCCCCTCACATATTCAATAATACTGAATCTGAGAGACATAACCAGATTGTGCTCTTCGTCTTTCGATCCAACTTTTTCCATTCTTTTGATGATGTTCCTATAGGTGCAATACCTGGATCCATAATGATCCACTAATATTTTTCCACCAATGGATATTCCATCTTGAGCTTCCACAGTTGAAAACTTTGCCTATGAAATTTATCAATCTCTATTTTCGAACTACTCGCCATTTTTTTCACCTGAAGAATCAATACCGCAGATCTCCCACCATTAGAAGGCTTATCAAAGACCTGAGCTAAACCCTTGACCACAAATCCATTTCCCTAAAGACAATAATTTCTATGATACCAAATGTAGATTTTAACATTATATAATTAATTACTACAAATAGATTCTTAATAAAAATAGAAAAGATACAATGACACACACACACACATTACATAGATTTTACCCTGGAAACCCAAATTGCGAAAACCAACAATGCGTTTAGTATCTATACCTCTAATATTGTATTCATCATATATTTTTAACCCTAACTCCTTAATTGGAATTAGAAAACCATTGACAAAAACCATGTACTGAAAAACCGCCAAAAACGGACACAAAAAACACCAATTTTTTTTTTCCAAAGATGTTGCCCCCCTACCCCCATGTGACCCCTTGGGTAGGGACCATAACCACCCCACCTAATGGAAAATGCATTGAGTTCAAAGACATTATTTTTAGAACCATTGACTATAGTTGTAGCAGATCAAACCCTTCCAAAACACTTGGTACTTTAGTACGAGTGAGAGAAGCAACTAATTTGTTGAGAGGGGTGATATTTTATGTTATGAAGAATATGAATAAAAGGCTCGATGTCATTTAAAAATCATGGGAGGTTATTGCGAAATTAAGAAACATGTCACATATGATTACCTGTTTATAGAGTATTTGAAAAAGATATTTGGATCACAGAGTATGTTTGGGTCACCAACTTAAGTGAGTATCACAAAAGTTAGCAACAATTTCCTTCAAATTGAAGGATAAAAGAAAAGGGAAGGATGGCTAGCAAGGATAAACATGTTATGTTAAGACCTAATATTGGCTCATTACCCCTTAATTGGGGCATATTAGATTAGTAATGTTATTTATTACCCCTTAATTGGGGCATATTAGATTAGTAATGTTATTTTATTTATGTCGGATTTAGGCCATTAGTTGTAATTATACCTCCTAG
>ML776620.1:964356-1016889 GCA_009831015.1 Picea engelmannii | reverse complement strand
ATCTTGTACTTGAACATTTAAGTGGGGTAAAAGGAGGTTGCCCCCTCGAAGAGGCTTATTATCTAAAATTATCTCTTTTTCAAGGCGTTGAGTACTTTTCCTGAGGTTTTTCTATGCTATATTGATGTTTGGTTCTTAACATGTTACAACATGAAATTGTTGACTATGAAAAAATAATGTAAAAAGATGAAATGTTTTCTCAAAAGGATTAGAAATTGTTAAGGAGTTAAAGGGCCCACAACTTCTAAGGAATTCTAGGACTATAACTAAAGAATATTTGGAAGAAGAATTAGTTTTGGTTAAGACCTGATGGGAAAATGAATTCGAAAGTCTTATAGGATTTCTAGGAGATGAAATTAAACATTGGCTTGTCACCTTTGTTAATGAAAATGAGGACCACTTGTCATTAGTTGATCAAATCCACTTAGAATTTTAAGAAATAAAGGAGGATATATTCTCACTTAGGGTTAAAGAAGATATCAATGTCTCACCTGTTAGAAAAAATAGGTGTGCTCATTTCACCATAGACAATATAGCAATATTGTCACCCAACCATAGGCTGAAGCCACCCCTAAGCACCTTAACCTTGACAGAGAGAATAATTCTGGAAGAAACCCTAGAACTAATATCCAATCACTGTAGCGTACCTCTCTCTAGATCTAGCACGCAAGGCATAAATTCCAAACCATAACCAAGAGAAAGTCCAAGCCTAAAACCGAAAATACAAGTTGTAATAGCTGCAGTTGCAACTAGTCGCCAACACTTACTAAATTTCTGTAGTACGCACTAGATTTTTGCAATTGTGAGCTATGTGTGTGCTAAATGAGATCTAGCACTCTGTATTTATAATATTCCTTCTTAGCTATCTGGGCCGACTTCTCTTCCTCAAGGATAAAACTCAATATTAAATTAATATCTTTAGCGAACTTGTCTTCTAGGCTTATTGTTCAAAGATTTATGGTTTCTCTTGCTTCCTGGAATATTCTAGTCTTGTCAAGATTACATGTGGAGGTTAATACCTCCCACAACTACCATAATATCAACACTCCCTCCTATCTAGGGAGGTATTGAAAGAATGGTATTGAGCACAAATATACCATTCAACCAGTAACATCATCATAGCCACACATGATATCTCATGATTAAATCAGGAGCACCATCATCACTATTAGTATCATCTAATAGCATCAGATGCATCATCTCTCAAAGCCATACTCCATTTGAGTAATCATGCATGATGATGAATAAGTCACTTACTTCAAAGAGTGATATAAGAACCATTATTCTAATCTGGACATATGTCCTAGAAGAATAATCATTCCAACAGATGCTGGAAGCCATGCCATGGGCTACAAGGAATATTCTTCTAATCCGGACATAAGTCCTAGAAGAATAAATGTCCTGGACTATTTTTCTCTTGGAGAATGTCTTTCTACCAACAAACTAACTATCCCTCTAGTTGGTAATCATTTCCAAAACTACTGATAGTCTTCATGGAAACCAAAACAATGCCATTCAATAGAACAAAACTATGTCTATCCATAGTAGTACACAACGACTATCTAGTGGTACACAACGACACCAAGTAGCACACGACTACTTAATCAGTGTCTGATTAAAGAATTGTATTAAATTATGTGAATGATTAAAGAATTGTATTAAATGAGCATAAATTGAAGTGAACCATGAAGAAGGAATAACTCAATAATGAAGAGACATATGCATCAGATCTAAACACAAAAAACTTGATAACAGAGTTTGTCCCTGGTGGACTATGTCTCCGGGTCCTACTTTCAAATGGGTAGGCCTTTTTATTAACTCAACAAAAGAATTTGGAAAAATACATAAGTATATCTAATTCTGGAGTTATGCTGTAGAATATTTTCTTAGATCATAAAAAAACAACACCATTGAATTCGTGGCATCGAATTACCCAAAAATGATTGTGTCCATGCCTCGATTTGAGTCTCGCACTTCCAGGCCCTTGAGAAAATTTGTCTCGATTTTCATGCCCGCAGTCTGCATTAACAACTATCCTTTGCATCATTTTCCATTCCCTGGTATGACCTATTGCATGCCCTGGTCTCCCCCCCCCCCGTGCATTGGCGAAACCAATTTTTAAATTAAAAAGGGGGCAGACTGACCAACTTGGTTGTTTGGCCCAACGGTTGGCATATGTGTATTAAGGGCGAGTTGTTGGGGGAGGTCTCGGGTCAATCCCATGGGCCTCCTCCCTTTGGCTTATTGTTTTAACAATTATACATTTGTTGGGATACTCCGCTAAGTTTAGCAATCCCACTAGCGGATTGTTCGTTGCTGACCAAATATGGTAGAATACGTCTAACTTTCGTGGATTGGGGATTAGCGTTAGCCAACCCCCTTTTTTATTTTTTGATTTTCGGTAGCTGGCCCTCATTGGAAATTTTCTTGCTACCACGTGATAGCCCATGCCTGAGCCACGTGGCGGCCACCCATTGGCCCACATCATCCACTTGCACAGTCATCCTGCCACATCACTTGCTTTCCATGTCATCCTTCCATGTATTGTACGGATGCCACGTGTCTTCCACATCCCATACAAACTTCCATGTGGATATATAGAATTCCACATGGCACTTCCTCATTGGTCCATATGTCGACCTGAAAATGCCGAAAATGAGTGATACGTGGCCACCTTTGGTGCTGCCATGTCATCATGTTGATGTCATCATGACTTGTGTTTCCATCTGCATGTTCCACACACTATCTATGGATGCTGGAGTCATCCTTACTAATGCTAACGCTAGCAGTATGGATGCTGACTCATCCCCTCTGACTAGGCTAAGTTGACCAAAACTTTGACCGTGAATATATTTTGATCTGTAACTCCATTTGACGATTCATTTGCACCATTGGAAATCTTACGACGTGGTCTTCGCGATGGTGCCAATTTCACTGAGTTTTGAGGACTTTGAATATTTTCCCTTTCTCTGTCTGCTGAGGCCATTCTGAGATTCCTAAGGTGCTTCTGCGAATCCTCAATTATCCTTAGTCTTCTCTGGATCCTTTCTGGATCACTCCTTCCCACTAAGAGATTTTTGGACCACCAAAAGATTTCATCAATCAACAAATAAATGAGGGAAGATTTCCCTCACCTTGTCCTTCTCAATCAACTTTGCCTTACTTGCATGTGTTCCCTTTAATCCCACTCAAAGATAATCAACATCACCCCTGCGTGAAGTCCTCGTCCTCCTTTCCATGATGATATCTTCCTTCAACTCGTCCAAGTACTCAGGAGGAAACTCATCGACTGAAGGTATTGAAACTCACTCACCTTGATCCATGATCATGGGAGGCTAAAAAAGTTTCAAGTTTTCCAAATTTACAACTGAGTATATCTGCATATAAGGTGGAAGATCTAGAAGAAAAACATTGGTACCGCTTTTCTCCAAAATAGTGAAGGGTCCATATCGGATGGGCTTGAGTTTCTTTCCTTCACCCTTCAACCGCTCCTTGCTGGTGTGAAGCCATACCTGGTCTCCAACCTGGAACTGATGATCAACCCTATGTTTGTCATGCCAAGCTTTATACTGTGCTTGAATTTTCCCCAATTGTTCTCTGACTGCTTGGTGTAACTACGAGCTCTTTTGAATGAACTTGTGGGCCCTGTCTTCATTTTTTTCTTCATTGGAATCAACATCTTTCCCATACATCAAGTCCAAAGGGACCTTAGTAAAATACCCAAAACATGTCTCAAATGGAGAACACTGAGTGGAGGAATGTAAGGCT
The DNA here is from genome assembly GCA_009831015.1 of Picea engelmannii. Taxonomy (NCBI): domain Eukaryota; kingdom Viridiplantae; phylum Streptophyta; class Pinopsida; order Pinales; family Pinaceae; genus Picea; species Picea engelmannii. The sequence goes on along the minus strand of ML776620.1, from coordinate 1,013,121 downwards.
TGATTGTAAGCATGTTGTACATAGGGTATCTGTTCATCCCATAAATTGGGATGCTTTTTGTAGTAGCCTCAAAGCAAAAGTACCACTATTAGGTTAACAACCTCTGTTTATCCGTCAGTTTGTGGATGGAAAGAAGTTCTCCTCTTCAACTTGGTGTCCATCATTCTCCACAATCTTGTCCAAAAATAACCAAGGAATCGACTATCTCTATTCGAGATAATGGATGTGGGTAACCCAAAGTGAACCCAAACATAGTGAAAGAAGAGATTAATAGTCTGCTCAATAGTGATCTGATTTTTACATGGCATCAAGATACACATCTTCCTGAACCTATCCACTACGACATACAAATAGTCATGACCCCTTTTCGACATTGGTAAACCCCCTACAAAATCCATGGAGATACTTTCCCATGGATGGGATGGAACAGGAAGTGGTGAGTATAACCCCATTTTTCTATTAGTGGGATTACAAGTAGAACACATCACACACCCCTTTACATATTTAGTTACAATTGCTTTCATCTGAGGCCAGTAACAAAATCTCTGTAGATGAGCCATAGTTTTTCCTACCCCAAAATTCCCAGACACAAGAGAAGTGTGAGCTTCTTGTATTACATGGACTCATTCACTTGTAGGAATACATAACTTTCCAAGATGGTAGAGTAGTTTTCCCTGCAGGCAATAGTTCTCTACCTGTGCACCATGGGTTAACTTCTCAAATACTTATTTAAAATCTTCATCAATGAAATATTGTTCCACATAGCTATCATGAAATAAAGAAGCATTCTTCAAAATAATAGAAGCAACAATAAGAGGTCTAGAAATCATATCAACTACCTTGTTACTTGTACCCTTTTTGTATTTGATTACCAAATGAAATTGTTGAAGAAAACCCATCCACCTATAATGTCAAGATTGTTGCAGCTTGGTTTGTGCTTGGAGATACTATAAGGGATGATTATCTTTATGTATGATTGTTTCCTTCCCTAACAAGTAGTTCTTCCATTTCTTTACGCTTTGAACTAATGCATACAACTCTTTATCATATGTAGGATAGTTAATAACAATTTGGTTAAACTTTTTGTAGTGGTAACAGATAGGCTTACGATATTGCATCAATACTGCACCCATGGCGTATTTGTTTTCATCTGTCTCGATCTTGAAAGGATGTTGAAGATTCAACAATGCTAATACTGGTGTAGTACTGATCTTTTCCTTCAAAGTGTCGAAATATTTTTGTTGCTTTCCTCCCCATTGAAAAGTGTTCTTCACACTGGTTAAGGCATGAAAAGGAGCTGCAATAAAAGAGAAGTTCGAAATGAATCTCCTCTAGTACTAGACTGCACCTAATAAGCTTCACATCTTGGTTACATTTTTGGTCTCTGGCCAATTTAGAATTACATCAATCTTGGAAGGATCAATTTTCAGTTGTCCTCCTCCTACAATATGACCTAAGTACAAAAGTGAAGTCTTACCAAATTCACATTTGAACAATTTTACGTACAAATTTTCCCTTTTCAAATTATCCAATACTTTCTTTACATGCCTTACATGTTCATCCCAAGTCCCACTAAATATAATAATGTTGTCTAAATATACAATCACAAAATTAACTAGAAATGGCCTGAATACATCATTCATCACACTCATGAAGTTTACCAGAGAATTACAAAGCCCAAATGGCATAACTAACGACTCAAACAATCCTTGTTTGGTTTTAAAGGCAATTTTCCATGCATCATGTTCTGCAACCCTGATCTGATAGTGTCCACTGCACAAATCCAACTTAGTGAAATAAACAAAATTCTTTAATTGAACAAGTAAATCATCAATACGAGGAAGAGGGTATCGATTTTTCACCATGATTTTATTCAAGGCTCTGTAATCGACACACATTATCCATATGCCATCCTTCTTTGGCACCATCATGATCGTAGAGCCATAAGGAGATGAGTTGGGCATGATGACCCCTTGATCCAATAAGCCTTGTACTTTATTTTTGATCTTTTTCATCTCTACAACTGACATCCTATACATGCCCACGTCAGGAAGAGAAGAATCTTACTGAAGATGTATTTCATGTTGAATTTGCCTCTTAGGAGGTAATCCCTCTAGTTCTTGGAAAATATCATCATACTTAGAAACAATATCAATTATTTGTTTCTTATGAGAAGGATCACATCCTTGGAAAGAATCGGATGCTCTGACATCCTTTTCCCTTACGACCATGAGTACATATCTCTTATTAGTGTTTATGAGTCTCTTCATTTGTCCTGCAGTAACAAGTGTTGTGTTTACCCTCATGCTGTGGGATCTAACAATATATTCCACTCCCCCTTTAGTAAGGTGATATTTGTTCTCATGACGAAAGAAGACTACTTTTCTATCATAAAGATAAGGACTCTCGAGCAATATTCCACATATATCAAGTGATACAACATCCAAATCCACTTCATCAATCAACTTTGAAGAAATAACAAATATGACCCTACACTGCTTGGTGACATTAAGTTTTGATTTATCACATACCCAACCAAGAAGATAAGGCTTTGGATGTGATTTAGTTTCAAGACCCATCTTTTTGACAAGTGCTTTAGATATCAAGTTTACTTGGGAACCTAGATCGAATAATGTATCTATCTTAGTGTTCTTAGATACAAGTCTTATGTGAAATAATTCATTCCTCTTTCTTTCATCATCATGAGATTCATTATTGGAATTTGAACTAGCATGAAGGGAATCTTTACCTTGTACTCCAACCGCTATGATATTTCCTTCATCTCCTGAATCGGAACCAAGATCTTGTTGCACTATAGAAACGATCCTTGTCTTCCCCTTTCCACTAGACTATTTCGGTCTCTTCTATATTGGATGTATTTTCCAATAGTGTTCATCATTGTGACCATTCTTCTTGTAATGAGTGCAAGATGGCTTTCCTTCTTCCCTCTTTAAAGTGGCGGTCTGTTTGTCCTTCCTTTTAAACTTCTTAAACTACTTATGTAGGAGATTGGAGAGTTTCTTTGTGGGATATTCTTGAACATGATTTCCCCTGTTCTCAAGGTGAGTGAATTTCACACAAACTTTGTCAATATTGGTGGGGTTAAACAATAGTAAAGTATGACGAATATAAGTGTGAAGTGGGCCAATATACTTCATTAAAGTTTCATAAGAATCTAAAGGAATGTTTAATGCAAGAGCTTTCTTCCTAAATTCTTCCATGAAACTTTGTACAGTTTGACCTTTACTTTGTCTTAAAGTTTTCCATTCCATCATTTCTTTATGTAAATAACCCAATGGATAAAATCACTTCCTTATCGTTTATTTAAATTATGACCATGAGGAAAGAAGATTACCACACTTACTTATGTCCTGAAGTTTTCTCTCCCACCATATGAGAGTTGTGCCTTCCAACCGAAGAGAGGCCAACTGCACTTTAACTTCCTCTTCATCAATCTGTTGAACATGAAAATATACTTCAACCTATCGGATCCAATTATCTAGCTTTTCAAGATTAGCATCTCCATTAAACATAGGAAAATAAATTTTTACATCAAGGTTTAATAATGGTTTCTTAAAACAAGATTTATGGCTAGAATGATGAGAATGCTAAGAGGAGGAAGAGATAGAACTTGATGGTGAAGATGGAGGCTCAAGATGGTCTCCTCTAGCCCCTTGATTTACTGAAGCATTATCATCTTCCCGTGTTTCCTTTTTCTTCCCTTTCTTCTTCATACTCTTCTCGTACTCTCCATACATTCGCTCGACCATTTCTGACATGCGATAAAAGACCATATGGAAGTTTTTCTCCTGTTCATCATGCTTGTCCTCTTTGGACATTTTCTTCCTTCGGGATGCATGACCAACTTCAATATTGAAAGTATTAAGAGTTCCTTCACCCTGCTTATGCTTGGCCCTAGTAAGCATTCACACTCAACAATTCAATTCAAAGATGACTTCTCTGATAACAACATGATCTGTGATCTTTTCATCGATGTGACTTATTAAAGAATTTTTTTAAATGAGAATAAACTAAAATGCACAATAAAGAAGGAAAGATCAATGATAAAGAGACATATGCATCAAATCTGAATACAAAAAACTTGATATCGGAGTTCATCCCTGGTGGACTACGTCTCTGGGTTCTGCTCTCAAATGGGTAGGCCTTTTTATTATCTCAGCAAGAGAATTTGGAAAAATACATAAGTATACCTCATTCTGAAGCTAAGCCATATAATCTTTGCTTAGATCAGAAAACAAATAGTGCCATTGAATTCATGGCGTTGAATTACCCAAAAATGACTATCCCCACGCCTCAATCTGAGATTGACACTTTCAGGCCCTTGAGAAAATTTGTCTTGGTTTCCATGCCTGGAGTATGCATTAATAAATATCCTTTGCATCATTTTTCATGCCCTGGTATGACTTGTTACTTTCCTTGGTCTCCCCCCAGTGCATTGGCGAAACCACTTTTTAAAATAAAAAGGGGGTAGACTTACCAACTTGGTCGTTTGGCCCAACAATTGGCAGATGTGTATTAAGGGCGAGTTGTTGGGGGAGGTCCCGGGGTCAAGCATGTGGGCCTCCTCCCTTTGTATTATTGTTTTAACCATAATACATTTGTTGGGATACTTCGCTAAGTTTAGCGATCCCGCTAGCGGATTGTTCATTGCTGACCAGATATGGAAGAATACATCTAACTTTGGCGGATTGAGGGTTGGCACCAACCAACCCATTTTTTTATTTTTGGATTTTCCTTAGTTGGCCCTCATTAGGAATTTTCTCACTGCCATGTGGAAGCCCATTAATGGTCCACATGGAGGCCACCCATTGGACCACATAATCCACTTGCAAAATCATCCTACCACGTCACATTCCTGCCACATCATCTTGCCACATATTGTATAGATGCCACATGTCTTCCACATCCTGTATGGCCTGCCACATGGCTGTATGGACTACCATGTGGCACTTCCTCATTGGTCCACATGTCGACTTGAAAATGTTGAAAATGAGTGACATGTGGCAACCTCTGGTACTACCACATCATCATGTTGATGTCATCATGACATGTGTCTCCCTCTACGTGTGACATGTACTGTGTACAGATGTTGATGTCATTTGTACTGATGTTGACGTCAGTAGTATGGATGCTGACTCATCCCCATTGACTGGGCTAGGTTGACCAAAACTTTGACCACGAATATATTTTGATCTGTAACTCCATTTGACGATTCGTTTACGTCATTGAAAATCTTGTGACATGCGCTTCACGATGATGCCAATTTTACTAATTTTTTAGGACTTTTAATTTTTCCCCTTTCTCTGTCTTTAGAGGCCATTCTGTGCTTCCTGAGGTGCTTTTGCGAATTCTGAGTTATCCTTAGTCTTCTCTGGATCCTTTCTGGATCACACATAGTCACAACCAATGGAACACATACACCAAAATAACATACATCTAGTGTCTATAGACATACAGTCTCCACGGAAATCATATTATCTGATATCAACCTGCATAAAACAAGATCAAGATATAAAATGAGTCATCTGATCCATTCTTCCACTCACATCTGTGAGATTTGGAAGAGAATCTTCCCTTAGAAGGTAAAACATCAGCCATGGGCTATCTGGACTATTTTTCTTAAGCATAGAAGAATAATTGTCCTTGATTTATGAGCCTGGACCATTCACCTAACTGGGCCATTCCTCCGGCACTAATCATAGTGCAACCTAGAGAGAATGAGTCTGCCCTAGGGAATGCATGTCCTTGATTGTTGAACCTATACCATTCACCTAACTGGGCCATTCCTCTGGAAATAATCATAGTGAAACCTAGAGACAATGATTCTTCCCTAGGTAATGACTGTCTGTACCATTTCCTAATGGAAATGACTGTCCTGCACCAACGTCCAAAACAAACCATTCTTCAAAACTACTCACTACTGTGAACTTCGAAAGAATGACTGCTCGATGAGGCAAAAAATTCTACTTGGCCACTACTCAGAGTGACTGCCAAGAAGAATGACTGTCCTAGACCATTCCCCCACACCGACCACAAGGGGAATCACTGTCTATGGTACATCATCAATCTATAAAACCATTTTCATTACAAAAATGACTGTCCGATCTAGACCATTTTACGAACTGGAAAATGCCTGTCCATCAGAAATCTCAAACCACTTTCCGAACTGGAAAATTCCTGTCCGTCAGAAATCTCAAACCACTTTCTGAACTGGAAAGGAATTGCTCATCCTAGACCGTTTTTTGAACTAAAAAATGACTGTCTATAAATCAATAACATACTAGTGCTCCCTCCTAACCTGGGAGTAATATCTTCCCTTTTCAATAAGGAAGTTTTCTGCACGAGCCCCAACTTATTTCTTAAGTACACAAACTTTTCATCTTGGAAAGAGGATTTACCAAAATATGTGCTATCTTCTCATCGGTGGAGCTATACTCGAGAACCACTTCTCTCTTATGAAATTTATCACATACAATATAAGTCTTGATCTCAATGTACTTTGGTCTTTCATAGAACATTGTTTTTCTCTGAAGGCTTCACATAGCTCTGATCATTACAATATATCATGGTTGAATTCAATACTTCAGTTTCCTGCTAGCTCATGACATCATGGAAAAGCTCAAACTGAAACATATCCAAGTAACACTTTTTTTGTCATCATGAGAGTTTGTCATGGATTAACAATTCATCATCCCAGACTTTTGAGTAACCATTCTGATACACTATTTCTGTTGTAGAATGTTTTCACCACGCTTCTGTTGTATATAAGATACTTTGCATCAAGTTGTTTGAATCCATACAAGGTCTTCTTATATTTGCATACATGGGTCTCTTTCTGGTATAAGCTTTTTTCTCATTTTTCTTTATTTGGGAAGAACAATATTTTATATGTAGATTCCAATCCATGGATACTACATGAGCTATATCTGGTTTTACTGGAACGAGCTTTCATCATAGTCTTTTCCCTTCTTCTGGAAGAACTTCTGAATTTCACAATGCTTCCATTCATAAGTATTTTTCACATTTTCTTACATACATTGTTCTTTATCATAACTTCCATTTCTTTTGCTTGGTTGCTTCTAGTGGGTTCAAACCAAGGTGGTGGCCTTTGTGATTCTCGGTATAATAACTGGTTGTTCTGGCTTTTCTTTATTTCTTGGAATCTTCATGTTCTTCCTCATGTTTCTATTTAGCTCTTGCCTCCATGGAGTCTTCAACAGATTCCATGCCTTGAAGATTCCAACTTCTCCCTTTCATCATAGGATCATGGATGTGGATGGACAAACGAGGATATTTTAAGGCTTCTTTTCGAAGAAGACTTATTGTACAGTCAAAATAAACACGTGTTGCTTGTCATGGCTGCTATTTTCAATGGGAACATGGAAATATACTTCATAATCCTTAGTGGATCATATCATTTAGGATTAGCTCCCTCCTAATCCTTTCTTTATGCATGAATGCATGCTCTTCTTTTTGAATTTTGTAATTAAGTCCCAACATCTAAGAAATTCCACGCTTCTGTCTACATCCTTATTGCATTCTGCAAAGGGTCACAAGTTTTTTTTTTCTAATTTCATCTTCATTGCTGACTTCTTTCTGTTTTGAATTCTATGTTTGATTCTGATTTTGGATTATCTGGCAGATGTTACTTGTATAATAGTTTCCAGAGGAATTGTTACCAAAGATTGTCAACGTACTTCATATTTTCATGTGTATTTCTTGACTTGTAGTCATCGTGATAAAAATCCTTATCTTTTTATTCTTCCATAGGTATTGTTTCCCTTGAACATCTTATATTCTAAGAAATAGATATACATGATATGTACAAGAACTATGTAAACATGGTATGTACATGAACTTTGAAGAATATTGTTACCTTGACCTAGAAGAAGAAATCTTCTTCATCTTGCTTAGATTTCTTTGAGGGTTCCTTTTCTTCAGAAAATGTTGCTTCATGTGTTTCCTTCCTTTTCTTTAACTCAAGATAGTGGTTCTTGTATTTACCATATCTTCGACAATTGAATAATTTCATTTTTGACATATCCTTTTCTTGATTTTGATTCTTCCTTAAGCCAAACTTCCTCTTATTCTCGAAACTCTTGAGTTTTGTTGTGAAGGTTTGATCATCATATTTATTTTGGGATTTCTCATTTGTGTTAATCCTTGATTCTTCTTGTGCACAACAAGTCCAAATCTCTTCAAATGTGGGATACTCCTTTCTTGTGTTCATTCTTGTGGCAAATGCATCCCATGTATTGAGAAGGCCATTGAGTACTATATTTACGAGTTCCTTCTCTGAAATGATTTCTTCAATAGCTTGTAGTTGATATCTTAACTGAGATATTCTCAGAAGGTATGATGTTATGTTGTCATCATCATTCATTTTCATGTCACAAAGCTCCTTATTTAGACTCATTACTTGTCCAATGTTTCTGACTGAGAAGAGGTTATTTAGGGCATCATACATCTTCTTAGATGAGTCAATATGAGAGATGTAGGGTATCAAGTGGTCGTTTACAGAGTCCACTATGATACTCATGGCATTGATATCATTTTCCTTGAAATTCTCCATAACTGCAATGTTCTAAGGTTCCTTCTCTTTTCCTTCTTCAAACTGAGGTTCCAAGATCTTTCCTTTCATGATATCCAACACTTTATTCTTTGAAAGGATGAGATCAATCCTTGTCTTCCATCCTACAAAGTTAGAAGCCCCTTCTAACTTGTTTTCTAACTTCATAGAGTAAGTCATGACTGCTTTGACTAGGTCAACCTTTGACTTTGACTTGGCCAACCTTTGAATTTGACCAAAAACTCAAACTTGATGTCTTAGCTTGTTGAGAGTACGAGGAGGTGCGCTAGGCTAGGAAGCACTAGGCTATCTAGAAATTAGGTCAATCACTTCACTTAAGGTGACTTAAGAAGAGGGTTATGGTTTCACTGCTGCAACAAAAATTTGACTGCAACTACAACTATAATTGCGCAAATCCTCCTAATCTACCTTCCAGCAGTTAGACTGTTCGAAGATAGTGTGGGCTAAAGCCACCCCCGAGCACCTTAACCTTGACAGAGAGAATAATTCTGGAAGAAACCCTAAAATGAATAGCGAATCACTGTAGCGTACCTCTCTCCAGAGCTAGCGCACAAGGCATAAATTCCAAACCATAACCAAGAGAAATTCCAAGCCTAAAACTGAAAATACAAGTTGTAGTAGCTGCATATGAAGATACTCTCCAGACTTGCACACTTACTAAATTTATATAGTGCGCACTAGATTCCTGCGGTTGCAAGATGTGTGTGTGCTAAATGAGCTCTAGCACTCTGTATTTATACTATTCCTTCGTAGCTGTCTGGACGAATTCTCTTCTTGGGGTATAAAAAAAAATATTTATTTAATATATTTATTTGACTTGTATTCTAGGATTATTGTTCAAAGCTTTACGATTTCTCTTTCTTCCTGGAATATTCTAGTCTTGTCAATGTTACACATGGAGGTTAATACCTCCCACAACTACCATAATATCAACACCACCAAGGAAGGATTGCATTGACGAATGGCTCAATAAATGATCCATAAATGGTGGGTCTATGTCCTGATCATTTCATCAACATGGATACTTTTATGGAATGAATTTTCTTCTATGTTATTTGTTTTTTTAACTACTTGGTTTTCATTATTAATGGTTTCCAAACCAATGCCAACTAAGTTCCCAAACTATGAGAACTAGTTAATTTACCGGTGAGATAAATGAGGATGTCCAACTATAAAGGAACATTCAATGGACAAATTAAGTCACTCAATAATATAGAAAAATTCCCAAGATGATTTTAGGAAATTGACATCAGAGAAAAATAATTTGGGGCGAGTTTGGACACTCGTCATCAAATAAAAATGACTTGGGGAAATTTTAGACACTCCATATCAAAGAAAAGTGACCTAGGGCAAGTTTAGACACTCAACATTAGAGAAAAATGGTCTGGGGTGAGTTTAGACTCTCAAAATTAGAGAAAAACGACCCGGGGGAAAAAGGAATATCCCCAAGTAAAGAAAAACGACCCAAAAATGATTAAATTCGACAAACTTCTCAATTGAGATGCCCATCACTAAGAAAAATTCCCAGAGATGTATATATTATCCCAAGCATAAGTGAATAAATTTATGGGTGAGTGGAACCTCAATCAAAACAACAAAACGTTGCTCATAGAGGGTTGAGCTAATGAAGCATGCATCTAGTAACCAAAACAAAGATGTCAAGCAATACAAATCAAACCAGAACTATAGTATAACTCAAGAGAGAAAATTACACCCACACAGTCTAAACAACAAATATTTATTTTTCTTGGGAATTTCATTACAATGGGTGATATATGCATGCCTAGAAATATCATGCATTGTTACTCACGAAAATAAATACATATGGCCATGGAACATATATGCCTTCGCGCATTATGGACAAGATCCTTTTCTCCTTCATCCATTGATCTTAAAGCAGGATCCACTCTTCGATCTATCATCTATGCAAACTTACCAAGTTCTCCTTGCCTTACCCTCTCTCACTATAGCCTTCGATTTTAATGAGTTTCCTTTGGAAGGCCAACCATCACACTAGTTCACTTCCACTTCAAAATTTGTCAAAAAGGATAAAATAAAATGAAAATAATAATTACAAGTTTATTACAATTTAAAAAATAAATTAGGCAAGGATCCAATTTGGATCACACCTCCCTATTTGTAGGATTTTGGTCCTTAAAAGCTTCAACTCCTTCAAAATTATTCTTCTCCTATCATCAATCAGACTCCATCAAATTTCAAAGAAAGGATGCCTCCACTATAGGATGGAAGATAAGAGTTGAGTAGGGGATACCTTTGGCATAACACTATTGTCCTTCTCGTGACCATGGAAGACATTCACTGCTACAATAGCTCATTGGAAAACCATTTCTCCTTGGGATGCAAGTGAAAAAAACTCTTCTTTCCCCTTGATCTTGACTCTCCAAGATCTCTTCTTGGCCATTTGGTTCCTGGCACAGAGTTCCGGGTGAAGCCTCCAACATTTGGCCTCCCAATGTCCACTCAATTTACAGTACTAGCAATAGTTTCTGCATGGCCCACTTGGCCTTTTAGAGTGCCAACAATCACTTGCCTTATGACCCCTTTTCTTGCAACATAAAAAACTAAGCCATACCTTTTTCAGTCTTTGATGATGCTTGCTATCTTGGTTGCTTGGTCCCCCAATAATTGGAGGGAATATGGATGAAAAAATCATATCTTTGTTTCCCTCTTCCAAGTGTCAATGTTTCATTGAAACCTACACATGATACCTAGCTAAAAAAAATACAAATAAATCTTATCAAGAAAATCATGAGAGATTCAATATGGAAGAATGAGAAAATATATTCACACTACTCTAATGAGCTAGTCAATATATGATTCATTGAATGAGTGATATACACTCATATAGGAAAGAAAATTCCATAATTAAGAAAAGAGAACAAACAATCATCTTCTATTAGGAATGCATGCAAGAAATATTTCCAACACCCCCGTGAACATCACCATGGAGTAATAAAAAATGAGTCCTGACAACTAGGCCATATTAGGTACTCATGTATAATGCAACTAATGAACACTGAATAAAAAATGAGGAAAGAGAGAAAACCACATGGGAAACCCCCCCCCCCCTCAAAAGAAAATGCATCAAAAGAAGAAAAGGAAATTGCTAGGCAACTGTGTTCTTCACTCCAAGACAATTCCACAAAGTCTGAAACTTCAGCCCAATGAAGGTCTTGGTGAAAATGTCGACAATTTTTTCAAAGGAAGGACAAAATTGCAGATCAATGATCCCATCATGTACTAGATATCTGATGAAATGCATGTGGAACTCAATGTGTTTGGTTCGTTGCTGCTGTAATGGATCTCTGCAAAATATTAGTGTACTCTAATTGTCACACCATATGATAGTTGGATAGTGAAACTGGATACCAGGCTCAATAGGGAAGTGTTGAAGATAAAGTGTCTGAATGACATAGTTGACTACTCCTCTATACTTGGCCTCTGTGGAAGATAAAGAAATGGATGATTTCTTCTTACTTTACCAACAAATAGGGCCTAACCCCAAACTAAGAGTGTACCTTGAAGTGTACTTGCAATTTGTTCCATCACCAACCCAATCTGAATCTATGAAGCCAATGATATTCAATGCACAACCAGTTGCATAGTGAATCCCATAACTCATGGTGCCCTGAATATATATGAGGATGCACTTGGTATCCTTCTAGTGCAGATCATGGGGCTCATGCATGTATCTAGAAACTAGTCCTACTACACATGGGATATCTGTATGGGTGTGGGTGAGATACATTAGACTCCCTACCAACTGTCGATACAAAGTGATGTCCACTAATGGTGTATCCCCTCCATCCTCAAGTCTGATCCCAGATAAGAAGGGTGTACGTACGGACTTACAATATGTCATGTGGAATCTATCCAGAAGATCCTTGTCATACTTAGCTTAAGAAAGTTTGATGCCATAAGCATCCTGACTAATCTCAAGACCAATAAAGAAGTGAAGTGGACCCATGTCCATCATAGAGAACCTGCCATGTAAAATATCTTTGACCATAGAAATGGCTGAAGTAAAGCTACCAGTGATCAAAAGATCATCAACATAGAGTACTAAAATCATCAAAGAGTCAGTAGTCCTTAGCATGTAAACATTTCAATTAGATGTACATCTAACAAAATCATGTGAAAGCAGATAAGAATCCATCTTTTCATACCATGCTCTAGGTTCCTGCTTGAGGCCATATAGTGTCTTATTTAATCTACATACTAAAGATGAGTTATGAATGAAGCTCGATGGATGTTCCATGTACATCTCCTATGAAATATCACCATGAAGAAAATAATTCTTCACATCCATCTGGTGAACTTCCCATCCTTTGGCTGCTGCAATGGATAGAACCAAGTGAATGGAGTCCATCTTTTCTATAAGAGAAAAGGTATCATCATAAGCTAGGACGAGAATATGTTTTCTATGTCTCCACTTTCCATTCTAGTAGATATCTCTTGGGATCAAAGTGGAATAATCCTACCATGGAGAAGTTCATTGATTATCTCACATATGAGTAGGTGAAATGCATTCAGATGGGCTTAATTAAGGAACCCAATGCACATGCACTCACCATGTAAGATGGAAAAGGGTCATCCAATAAAAAATACAAATAGAAAGGAAAGGAGAAACAAAAATAATAGGAGGGATATTCGAAACCCTTAAAGAATTATTCATGTTCCAAAGACTGTTCAAATTCCAAAGAGAAGAATAAGAATAAAGGAAAACATTGTACTTATTGCAATACACTAAATCATGAATAATACACATGCATGAAGAATCAAATCGATCTTATGGCACATGTACTTCAACAAAACAACCTTGGAAACTTCATTCCCGAAGGATCCAAGAAGAAGGAATAAGATCATGCTCCTAAGAAAGGTAATCATCATTCTCTAGTTGTAATTAATTCCTCTAATACCATGTCAATGTTTCATGGAAACATGCACATGATACCTAGCTTAGCCAAGATTGTTAGAATAATTTGGTCCTCTTGTTTAGACTTATCAACACCACAATATTCCAACCCGAATATCAAAGATTTAAACTTGGTAAAGAAATCTTGTATATTATCAAAACTCTTAGGATCCAAGGTATTCAACTTTACCTCAAGCATATGTCCTCTCATCTCATCCCACTTTCCAAAGAGAATTTCCAAGGTGTTATGTATCTCATTTGGATTCTTTCATGTGGCAACATGAAACCATAAATAAATTGAAATTAATTCAAGAAGAAGTCGTGTGGCCTCATCCTTACAATTCACCCATCTGGTCTTCTCAATCACCGATGTAGGTTTTGTTTCTGTCACCATCGTCAAATTGTACAATCCTTTCCTTTTGAGTTGGATTTTGGCCTTAGTATTCCATTAAAAATAATTGTATGGTGTCAGAATTATCCCCAAATTTGACTAAATAATTTTTGTCGTATCTATCCCTCTTATTAATTATGAAAACCCTAAAAATTAACCCTCAATTTTCCTATACAAAATCCCGAGAAATCACTACAAAAGGTCAATTTTTAAAGGGTGTCACACCCTACTTAAGGATATAGTGCGACACTAACCTTAGTTTTGCACTCTAGTAGTTCATAAAGTGCGACACTGCAACACAAATAAGAAAAATTTAATTTTGCAAGAGTGCCTATGCTTGTCGCACCTTTCAGCAGGGAGAGGGTGCAACACTTTCTATTGTCGTACCTTTTGACAGGGAGAGGGTGCGACACTGTCAGATACACAGATTATGCTTGATGAAACTCTGATTTCCATTTTCTCTGGGTTTCTCCAAGAATCTTAGCTATGATACCATGACAATGTTTTATGGAAACCTACACAGGAGACCTAGCTAAATCAAATACAAACAAATCTTATAAAGAAAAGGACAAGAGATTTAATATGCAAGAATGAGAAAATATATTCACACTACTCCAATGAGCTAATCAATATGTGATTCAATGAATGAGTGATATACACGCATATAGGAAAGAACATTCCATAATTAAGAAAAGCGAACAAACAATGAACTTCTATTAAAAATGCATGCATAATAGTGATGGTATAAAATATAAAGTCTAAAATAGAACTAGCTTCAGTTAACTACCATTGAAATAGTGAGTCGAAAATACAAATATTTCCAGCACCAAGCTTCTACAAGCATATTTGGGTGGCTTGATGCACATGGCTTCTTTTCCTATTTCTCTTTCCTTGATGAAAGTGGTTTGAGATGTACTTGTGATATCTTCTTTTCCATTGAATCCTAGGCCTTCATGCTTGAGACTTTGCTGAGCTATAATGGGAATCAAAATCCCTTGGCCTTCCTCACCTAGCCTTTAGCCATCATATCCAATTTTCCTCATGAGAATGGAACCAATGCCTGTAGTGTGGTTATCAAAGTCACCAAGGGTATTGGAAGGTGATTTTACCATGTTTTCCTCTTTCATGGTACTATCAACGAAAGTGGCAATGGAAGGGGATTTATTTTTCTCTTGGATAGTTTCTTCTAGTTTCTTCAAGGACTCTTCCTTTGATTCCAAGTCATTGTATAGGTAAGTAGTGACCTCAGTGAACCACTCCTCCTTCCAATTATCCAACTCAATGAATTTATTCCCCACTTGAAAGAGCTTCAATCTTCTCCTGTCTAATTCTTCCCTCATGGTGGTGAAGCAGTCCTAGCACTTGGCAAGCTCTTTCTCTAGATCATCTGCTCTCTAAACTCTGCCTCCAATACCAAATTTATTCTTGGATTTTCCTATTGAAGTCTCTTAATTATTCTAGCTTCTCCCTATTCAAGGATTTTTCGATTGCATCTTCTTCAAGGTCTCTCGCGAACCTGCTATGATACCATTTGATCGGTAAAATGGTGGGCCTATGGCTTGACCGCTTCATCAACATGAAAATTTTTGTGGAATGAATTCTCTTCTATGTTATACCATTTCTTAACTACTTGGTTTGTGTCATTTGTGGTTGCCAAACCAATGCCAACTAAGTTCCCAAACTATGGGAATTGGTTAAATTACTAGTGACATAAATGAGGATGTCCAGCTATAACAAAATGTTTAGTGGATGAATTAAGTCACTGCATCATATAGAAAAATGCCCAGGATGAGTTTAAGAAATCAAAATTAGATAAAAACAACCTGGGGTGAGTTTGGACACTTGTCATCAGAGAAAAATGACTTGCGGAAATTTTAGACACTTGACATCAAAGAAAAACAACCTAGGGAGAGTTTAGACACTCAACATCGGAAAAAAACATCTTGGGGTGAGTTTATACTCTCAACATTAGAGAAAAATGACCTAGGGGAAAAATGAATATGCCTAACTAAAGAAAAATGACCCATCAATGATTAAATTCAAACAACTTCTCAATCAAGATGCCTAGAACTACGAAAAACACCCATAGAGGTATAAATTCGCCTAGGCATAAGTAAATTTGCCCGACAACAAAATAAAATGCCCAGAGGAATGAACAAATTTATGGGTGAATGGAACCTCAGTCGACAAAACAAAACGTAGCTCAGAGAGAGTTGAGCTAATGAAGCGTTTATATACTAACTAGAATAGAAATTTCAAGAAATAAATTTCACAACAGAACCACAATATAACTCCATAGAGAAAATTACACCCACATTGTATAAACAACATAGATTTATTTTTCTTTAGAATTTCATTACAATGGGTGAGCTATGCATGCCTAGAAATCGTTGTTGGAGTTACTTCACACACACCTAGGATTTATTTTTCATAAGATTTTTCCTTGTTTATTATTCATAATTAGTCATTATCCAGTCTCCTATATTTTAGGGGAGAATATTCCACCTGGAGAATATTCTCTTTCAGTTGACACTTTAGTTTGACTAGTTGAGTTGAGTTTAGATGTTTCATTGGGATCACCACCATGCAACATTGGGATCATCACCATGGTAATTAGACCTTGCCTTGGTATCATCACCAGAGTGGCGCATTAGCTTTGATTCCATGACTTAACTCCTCACTACCCTCTGTTCAGTCAGTTAACTGAAGACTAGTTGACTATTTAACTCAACTAGGTGGAAGTTCACTCCCTAAACTGCCTAAGAGACTAGAATAGGTGGGAGTTCACTCTCGTAACTGTTGGTCTGTGTCCAGATAACTCTACACCACCATTATGGCACATTGGTTCACCTCAATTCGAACTCATTGAGTTATACAGAGTATATCATGTGTAAATTATTCATTATTCACAACGGTTAATGAGAACTCTTCCATTCTTTCTCTCCTTCTTCTTCTTTCTCCAATTATCTCTGCAAATGTGTGTATTATTGTTTAGCTAGATCTATTCTGTGAAGGTTCATCACATTTACATGGTATCAAAGCCGACGGACTGCTAAGAAAAATCTACACCACAATTTTTTGCAGGTACAAAAGATTGAAGACAGCGGAAAGATGGGATTCCAAAAATAATTCATTCTTACACCTTACAACTATTTTGCATGGAAGGAAAAAATAGCCATACATATCCGATCCAAAGGGTTGTATAGGTTAAAAATGAATACAGATACATAACCGACATCAGCCATAGAAAAATCCAAGTACTTAAATCGCATGGATGAGGCACTTGGAACAATTTGCAGCCTTATCTCTCCCGATCTCCTTTTTCACATATCTTCCCGTAAGACTCCCAATGAAGGCTGGAAAATATTGGAAGGGCTCTTTGGAAAACAGGATGAGATGAGGGGACACATGTTGGAGGTGGAGGTGCTCACATTGGATCCAAAAATCTTCGACAATATCCAAGATTTCTTTACAAAATTCAAGGATTTACTGTCGCAACTCAAAGATTGCGGGGTTGATAAATTGGCGGAGGAGAAACAAATGGTTCTAACCATTCTCTCCAAGATTGGTCCCAAATTTTTTGTATTCGTATCTACATTCCATACTGTCAGATTTGCCTCTGGAGCCACCTGGAAGATGCCTTCTCTTGAGGACTTTATCGAATCCTTGACACAAGAGAAAACCAAGTTCATCAACATGGGCGCAATCAAAGGCCCAAGGGCGCATGCACTCATTGTGCATGATAGAAGCAATAAATATCAGAAATATAAAGATAAATATAAGTGGAAATCTCATGCACATACGAAGAAGGAAGGGTACACAAAATCCTTCACCGATGCCTCCGGATCCAAAGGGGAAAAGGGAAGAAAAGGAGAGAAATGCACATATGGTCACAAAGGATTCCATTCGGAATCCTCATGCATGAAAAAACAAATAGATCTGATGTCTCAGATACTTCAGAAAAACAACCTTGGAGATCGCATGCATGAGGGTGCAAAGAAGAAGAAGACAAAAGATCTAAATTCCAAAAAAGACAATTCTAGCCATGCATTGATTTCCATCAACTCCTATCTCGATGCTTGGATCGTAGATTTAGGAGCATCACATCACATGGCTGCCTCATAAGCAGTATATTCTTGTTTGGATGCATGCAAAGGTCCTCCCATTCTGATGGGGGACAACTCTTCTGTCGAAGTCATCGACAAAGGAAGGATTGAACTCACCAACGGAAGTTTCGAGAATGTGCTGCATGTTCCCAAGATTTCTATCAACCTTATCTCCGTGTATCAGATGAAGAATTCCGGCACCAGAAAGAGAGTCATATTCACACCAAATGACGTGGACATCTACGACATGAAAACCAACTCCAGGGTTGCAATCGGTGAGGTAAATCATCAGTCTAGATTGTATACATTTTCTGAATTCATTGAACCTGATTTTGCTTTACTGCTTACTCATGTTGATGAAAGTAGTAGGATATGGCACGAAAGGTTTGGACATTTGAATTTCAGATACATGAAACAACTTAGAAAGCATATATTAGTTGATGGTCTAGCAAACATCCATTTCTCCAAGGGAGTATGTGAGGGATGTGTTCTCAGAAAACACCCTCAAGAGAAATTCGACAAGGGAAAGTCTCAGTGAGATTCTGCACCTTTAGATATGATCCATAGTGACCTCATGGGTCCTTTTCCACATCCATCGATCAACAAAGAGAGGTTTGTTCTCATTTTTGTTGATGATTATTCACTTTTTACATGGATATACTTTCTTAGGAAAAAATACGAGGTCTTTAAACACCTCAAAGATTTCAAAGCATTGGTTGAGACACAGTCTGAAAAGAAGATCAAAGTCCTTTGAAATGATAACAGGGGAGAGTATGTAAATAATGAGATCCATAATCTTTTCCATGAGGTAGGGATTCAGTTGCAATATACAATTCCCTACACTCCGCAACAAAACAAAGTTGTTGAGCGAAAAAATAGATCTCTATAGGAGATGGCATCTTGCATGTTGCATGCAAAGTCACTACCATAGAGACTATGGGCCGAAGCACTTAATTGTGCAACATATATCCAAAACAGATCTCCTCATAGATCTATCAAGGATAAGACCCCCTACGAGGCTTGGAGCGACCTCAAACCAGAAGTGGCCCACTTTTGCATTTTTGGTTCTCATGCATGGGCCCAGATTCCCTCTGAAAAGGGGAAGGCACTTGATCTACAGAGCACTGAGTGCATTTTTGTTGGATACCATGATGGTGTGAAGGGATATTGGCCTATTGATCTTTCCTCGGATCGACTCATCATTGAGCGTAGTGTCCAATTTGAGGAAAGTCTCTTGTATGTACCTCAACAGCCGCATGCAGACACCTTCACTCTTCCACCTATCCGAGATGATGAGCATGCACATGCCGAATCTTCTTCAAATGAGAGTTCTGATTCAGAGGACTCATATGATTCAGATTTAGATTCAGATTCAGTACAGTTAGATGCAGAGTCAGAGCATCCAGATGCAGTTGCAGAGCTAGAACAGAGGCCCAAGTGGGCACATACTAATCTTCAGGATGCAGGGGATCTTGTAGGTAATCCAACCGATACTAGGAGGACTCGATCTGATTTCGAGGAGCCTCCTTTTTCACTCACTTCCACTGAACCATTGCCTTCCAGGAATATTTTCTTGGTTCAGTATTCAGATCCACAGTCTTATGGAGAGGCTGTTGGAAATCCCTTTTGGGAATCCACCATGCAGGAGGAGTACAAATCCCTCCTTAAGAACCAGAATTGGGATCTGGTTCCCCTTCCTTCTGGGAGGAAACTTGTTAGATGCAGATGGGTCTACAGGACCAAGAGCATTGCGGATGGACAGATCAACAGATACAAAGCCAGGCTTGTTGCTAAAGTCTTTCAGCAGGTTCATGGTATTGACTATGATGAGACCTTTGTTCTAGTAGCGAAGATGGATTCCATATGATTGGCACTTGCCATTGTGGCAGCCAAGGGATGGGAAGTCCATCAGATGGACGTGAAGAATGCATTTATTCATGGTGATCTCTCTGAGGAGATCTACATGGAGTAGCCCTAGGGATTTATGCAGGATTCATCTTTGGTCTGTCGACTGAAGAAGTCACTTTATGGCCTCAAACAGGCTCCGAGGGCATGGTATGCCAGGATGGAATCCTACCTGTTGTCATAGAACTTTGTACGTTTTAAATTAGACCCAAAATGTATACATGCTCAGGACGGCTGATTCACTTCAACTTTTAGTTCTGTATGTCGATGATTTGCTAATCACTAGTTGCTCGACTTCAACGATTGCTGGAGTCAAGAGGATTCTTCATGACAAGTTTTTGATGACGGACATGGGTCCGCTATGCTTCTTCCTTGGACTTGAGATCAGTCAGGATGCATCAGGCATCAAACTATCTCAAGCTAAGTATGCACGAGATCTCCTTGAGAGATTTCACATGACATACTGCAAGTCTGCTCCGATTCCTTTCCTATCAGTAGTCAAACTTGAGGATGGCGGGGAGACTCCAATGGTTGACAACACATTGTACAGACAGCTAGTGGGGAGCTTGTTGTATCTCACACACTCCAAACCAGACCTCTCATATGCAGCTGTCGCAGTTTCCAGGTTCATGCAGGAGCCGCATGAGCTACATTGGAAAGCTACAAAGCGTGTCCTTCGATACGTACAGGGCACCATCACCTTTGGGATTCATTATGAAACAGACTCTACATTAGATCTCATTGGGTTTACTGATTCCGACTGGGCCAGCGATAGCATTGATCACAAGACCACATCTGGTTACTCACTCAGTCTTGGTTCCGGGTCTATTTGATGGTCAAGCAATAAGCAAGATGCCATTGCTCTATCTTAAGCTGAGGTAGAGTATAGAGGGGTAGTTAACATAACCATTCAGGCTATGTGGCTACAACATTTTCTCACTAAGTTGGGCATTCAGTTTCATCGGCCGATCGTCATCTGGTGTGACAACCAGAGCACTCTGAAGTTCTGCAGAGATCCAGTTCAGAGGCAGCGGATGAAGCACATCAAGATCCACATGCACTACATCTAGGACTTAGTACAGGAGGGGATCATCGACTTACAGTTCTGTCCTTCAATAGAACAGACGACATACATTTTCACCAAGATCTTCACTGAACAAAAATTCCATTCTCTGCGAGGTCGTCTTGGAGTGAAGGACACAATTGCCTAGCAACTGTAGTTATTCTTTTTACATACATTGTACCTCGAGGGGGGGTTTTTCGAATGAGGTTTTCCCTCTGTCCTCACTTTATTTTCAGTGTATCTTTTGTACTTGGGTACCTAACATGGCCTCGTTGCCGAGACCCAATCTTTATTTTCACCATAGTGATGTTCAGGGGGGGTGTTGGAGTTACTTCACACACACCTAGGATTTATTTTTCATAAGGTTTTTCCTTGTTTATTATTCATAATTAGTCATTATCCAATCTCCTATATTTTAGGGGAGAATATTCCACCTAGAGAATATTCTCTTTTAGTTGACACTTCAGTTTGAATAGTTGAGTTGAGTTTAGATGTTGCATTGGGATCATCACCATGCAACATTGGGATCATCACCATGGTAATTCGACCTTGCCTTGGTATCTTCACGAGAGTGGCGCATTAGCCTTGATTCCCTGAGTTAACTCCTCACTACTCTCTGTTCAGTCAGTTAACTGAAGACTAGTTGACTAGTTAACTCAACTAGGTGGCAGTTCACTCTCATAATTACCTGATAGACTAGAATAGGTGGCAGTTCACTCCCGTAACTTCCTGAGAGACTAGAATAGGTGGCAGTTCACTCCCGTAACTGCTGGTGTGTTTCCAGATCACTCTAGACCACCACTATGGCGCATTGGTTCACCTCAAGTCGAACTCATTGAGTTATACAGAGTATATCGTGTGTAAATTATTCATTATTCATAACGGTTATTGAGAATTATTCCATTCTTTCTCTCCTTCTTCTTTCTCCAATTCTCTCTGCAAATGTGTGTATTATTGTTTGGCTAGATATATTATGTGTAGGTTCAACACATTTACAATCTCATGGATTGTTACTCATGAAAATAAATGTAGATGGCCATGGCTCATATATGCCTTCACTCATCGTGGACATGCTCCTTGACTCCTTTGTCCATTGATCTTCAATTAGGATTCACTCTTCGATCTCTCATCTATGCAAAGTTCTCAAGTTCTCCTCGCCTTCCCCTTTCTTACTACAACCTTCATTTTCAATGAGCTACCTTTGGAAGACCAACCATCACAATGGTTTACTTCTGCTTCCAAATTTGTAAAAAAATAAAATAAAATGAAAACAACAATTACAAGTTTATTACAATTTTACAAAATAATTTAGGCAAGGATCCAATTTAGATCAAGAAATCATTGCAACAGATCATCAACCTGGAATAACTACTTAAAAACAATTATCTCAAAGGAGGTCTGAAGCTCAAAATATAAAGGAAGACCCTAACAATAGATAGGAGAGAGAGAAATTTTCATCATAGTAAGTCAAACATTTTTTCTATTTAGCCTTCCTTTATTTTCCTCTCAGTGAGTAATTTTCCATTCTTATCCATTTCATGATTTGTGAGAACATAAGACTGATTCCTAACCGCTTCTCTTTCTTTCTTCCAATTGTTACTTCTATTTTATGGTTCATAGCAGCCCCATCCCAATCCATTTGGACAAACAAATTTTACTTTCCCGAATATTATAAACATTTTGAAAGGCATTTTTATATATTTTTAGGTTCTCAAAGAACTATTTTGGATACATGACTAGTGATATTTCATACTTTGAGTTTTAAGCTAAAATTTTCAAGTATGTGTCCATCACTCTTTCGGATTTTCACAAAATATCATCTTAAGTTCTCTGAATATGTGGCCATTTTATTTCTATCTGCCAAATGATATTTTCTACTTTATGCTACGATGACAATATTTCTTGTGAGGATTCCTATTTAATTTTACATCACAATTTTGTGTAATTGTATTGTGAATATTCATTTGAATAAAATCGGGTCTTATCTTAGGCCTTTCTTTCCTCATGAGTAGTTGTTTTATGGAATAAACCTGGTCCTTTCTTAGGTTTTATATTAATTATGTGTATTATTCATACAAAAGAGTACCACCTCTTTAAAAATGCAGAAGGATTATTCCTTGTGATGTTATCTTCAAAACTCTAAAATAAATTTAAAGATAAACAACTATAAGGGTTTAAAATGTATGTTTATTATGAGATAACTTATTGGCTTCAAGGGGTTGCCTTTGTTGTTAATGGTTCATTTATATTGGGTCTATGATAAACTTAGTTTTAGTGGGAGCTTTACAATGGTGATTGTTGTGGTGAAAGAAAATGTGCAATTCTAAAATTGGGATCGAGAAAATTATTGGGAAAAGATTTGAGCTTTGGAAGCTAAAGATGGAGGATCTTCTAGTAGATAAAGAATAGTGGGTTGTTGTGAATCTTGGTACTACACCTATGAGTATGTCGACAAAAGACCAGAGAAAGTTTGATAGGAAGGAAAAGAGCACAATGCATTTGTGTCTTTCAGATTTAGTGTTACTGAATGTCTTGGGAGAAGCTACAACCAAGGATTATGGGATAAGTTAGGAGTTTTGTAGTAGTATAAGTCCTCGTTCAACATAAGTTTTCTTTGGAAGAAGTTGTACCTCTTGAGGATGAATGATGGAGACTGAGTGATAGAGGATTTTGGGGTTTATATGTCTTTCTTGTAAATATGGTTGCAACAAATAAATTTAAGTCAATTAGACGGCATTGCTAAGGTTGTTTATGGTTTCCTTGGATTGGGTGGTAGCAATAAGAGAGAGGGCCTCTCCCACGTGGCTCAGAGAAGCCATGATAAATTACATTCCCTAACCCTCTCAATGTTGTGAGCTCTATACTATGAAGGTATCGAAGGTTTTATGGTTGGTAGAGGAATTATGATTGGCGGTTATGTGAATGATGAAGGAGAGTTATGGTTTGGTTTTCAATCATGGAATGTATTGGAGACGAAGATTTTATAGTTAATGAGGATGCTAGTAAGATGAATTAGTTTGTAGGGGTTGTAACTTTGACCTACTCTAGGATTGGGAATTCAGGGTTTGATTCACACAACTTGAGGTTTATTTTGCTCCTCCTAGTTAGTAATTTTTTTCATGTTGCATTGGTCTCGAATTAGTTTTGTTTGCATGTTCTCTATGCATTCAAGCTGGTTTTGGTGAATTTGTTGAGATTGTTGGGTGAGAGGTGCTCTATGGAAAGGAGGCTTTTGCTTCTTTCCCTTTTCAAAGATTGGTCCCCACTTTGGTCCCCACTCTTGTTGCACGAAAAAAAACCCTTTACCCTAGTTGGTTGTCTTCCTAGTCCTAGTCAACATCTTGTCTCTTGGCCTTAGCTCTTGGCTTGTCTAAATTCCAAGGGGACCTTGTTGACCTCGAGCAATAATCTGATATCTACTTTCTTTTTCTTTACCTTACACTAATTTGATGAAGTAGACCTCCATCACATCCTCCCACCATCTATCCATTAATACTTAGTTCTTTATAGTCTCATTTTAGTTAATTATTCATAATTATTGATAAACCCTATTCCATGAATTTCTATTAATGATTCATGCACCATTAATAGAAAAATATTCAATTATCTTTGAACACCATAACCATTCAATCTATTTCGGCATTCCCTTCCCCACTTCGAGATATGCTAATTGTATAATGTGCACGTCACTGCCCATGGATTTTTGAGGCGTCTGCATCCATACGTTCAATTAAAACAATAATTTTGTCTATTATTAAAATTATTCGGCTAATTTGAATCCCCGAACTTCAACCAAGAGTCATCAGCCGAAAAAACCAAATCATTAGCTTATTATCTCTCTCCTAAATCGCCAGGCAACAAGGGAAATCACACTGCAGAAATCCATTACTGCTGCGGAAATCCTTGCCGTTGCAAACCTAAATGCGGGTGTAAAATCAACTGTTTTTCATGACTACGGACAGAGGTGCATCATTTCTGGGCAATGGAGCAGTATATTTATGTAGCAATTTTTCATCTCTCGCAAGTAACAATAATAATAAATTTTGACAGTGTAAAAGGATTTTTATACTCAATTCATCTGGAAAAACTCCATATTTCAATTTTAACCATCAAAACTTATAACTCCAAACAAAATAAATGCATAACAAAGCAAAAAAACGCACGGGACAACATTCTTTTCTCGTCCACAAAGTATTTTGGCGCATATGTAATGACATGTGCGCGTCTTGGGTGCAAATTTGGATTTATTTAACTGCAACTTCAATATTTAGATAACGTTCAAAGTTTTATTATTTATTTTTAGATTAGTTGTCTAAAATTTGGTCCAAATTTTAAAAGGAAAGATAGAATTGTAGATTTCAGTGATTAAGATTATATATTGAAGATAAAATTTTTGAAAAGAGATTATATATTGAAGATGGAAATTTTAAAAATGCTGAATATAAATTTGTATATTAAATACACTTTAAATTTTAAACAATATAAATTAAAATTTAATTAAGCTGAAAGGCTTACACCTATTGACAATGGGCACAATTAATGATCTTTTAACCTTATTTAACCTTAAACCCTAAT
This sequence comes from Picea engelmannii, assembly GCA_009831015.1. Classification (NCBI taxonomy): domain Eukaryota; kingdom Viridiplantae; phylum Streptophyta; class Pinopsida; order Pinales; family Pinaceae; genus Picea; species Picea engelmannii. The sequence goes on along the minus strand of ML776620.1, from coordinate 987,534 downwards.
CTGATGGCTATGCATTGAAGATGCTGGCATATTCTTAGTCGTCCTCCAAAATCAATGGATCAGATTTATTGTTCATAACTTTCTTGCATTTATCAAGGCATCCGTTAACATGTTTACTTTTTAACATTTACCTAATCACATTAAAAAATTACTGTAAAGATATGTAATTTCCATGTTTAAATGATTAAGTAGGATTAAACCGTGCAGCCAAACATTTCATATTACCATAGACGGATTACGAATTACCATAAACGTTTTATATTGGGGACACGTTTTCAACATTCTCAACCGCTAGTTAACAATTGTGCTAGTTAATAATTGATCTCAATGAATGATGATTGTGGTAAAAAATAAAAAAATTACAAAACTAATTAATTCCCATCATAAACTGATATGGTTAATTCCCATAATAGTAAGCAATAAATATAAAACGTTTAGACTATATCAGTGCCAAAATTTGTCCACAATCACCTCCACTCATCAGAAGCTAATTGAAGAGCCGTCGCTTCCACTTAGTAGAAACTAATCGAAACACAATGCATTAAACTGGTTTTCTTTCCCTTTAAACCTGCCCCAAACAGAAGATGGCAATTAAAGCGTAGCAAACATAGAATAAAATCGTATAAAGAGAATCTCATAGCTTTCAAGATTGCTCCTCTCATTTCAAGGTCGGTAGAGGCCCGAGAACGCCATTGCGCACACATCTAAGTTTCCAATTTTCACTGATTTTGACAACTGACAACACCATCCCTCATCCCGATAAGATGCCGACACTCCCTATAAGAGATTTGTGGTCTCCAAAAATCAAATATATATTAACAGATAGTTCATACACAACCACACAAATCATGTTTTTGGAATAACGCATGTAGCATCTTTTATACTCATTGAGGACTCTTTGTCTTTGTTTTGAGTGAATATTAAGTTATATATATATATATATATGAGAATGGATGTTTTTCGTTGTTGTATGCATATGGCAGCTCTTATGTGAACTTATTAATCTATTCTCAGAGATTAAGTGTTCTGATTTATTTTATTTAATTATCACAATCTAGTTTGTCCTTATTTTTTTTTAGCCATGTATTTAATTGTTTCTTTAACTTGGAGTGCATTACTTATGTCTTAACTTATTCACATAGTTCATGTCATGTGGTTACTTGCTCAACAAGTTAGGTCATAAGCTCCATGAATATGAAAATGGAGTGAGAGGAGATATTAGTGTTCAACAAGTCAGGTCATAAACTCATGAATATGAAGGTGGGGTGACGAGAAATATGAGAGAAAATGTATAAGGGCTCCATGAAAATGAAAGTGAGGTGAGAAGAGATATTAGATAAAATGTATAAAGACTCTATGAATATGAAGGTGTGGTGAGAAGATATATAAAAGAAATTGTAATGTATTGTATGACGGTGGGGTGGGTGGGATATTAGAAAAATTGTATAATATATTTATATCTTCTTACTGTCATAAATATATACATTTTTTCTAATATCTTTTTTCAACCTAACCTTATATAATAATAATATATATTTTCATTTCAAAACTGAACTATATAAAGATAGTTATAAAAATATAAAAATAGGTGAAGAAAAATATCAACAAAAATATAAGGTTTAACCAAAAAAATATATAATAGATAAAATGTAAGGTGGACTGGAGGAAGATATTAAAGAAAATGTATATATATCGTCCCCTCACACCCTCTTAAATAACAAAGAAAATGTATATATCTCCCCTCCCACCCTCATAAATAACACGTATGAATTGATATTGGAACAGTTATTCGTATAAGAACTGTTTCACGACAGAGAGCAGTTGTAATGGAAACTCCTTCCTTCCCTGGTCAAACCAAAGGAGAAAAAACCAGTGTGGTCTCAACACGAACCTGCACTGCGTTTAGACCGACGGGATGGGACCTGAAGTAGCATCGGGGAAGGGCTGAATAATTGGGAGAGTGAAGAGGAGTTAGCAGGCCAAAGATCTGCAGCCAAGCCTTCTTGTAAATGTCCGAGCCAGGAGAGTGAGTCTCTTTTTACATAAATCCATGGGCATCCCAAATGACCTAATAAGGAGAAAAAAAAGGTCACGTGTAGCATCTACTTCCTTGAGTTTTTGTTTTTAATTTTGGATTTTTTTTCCCGTTCTTCTGGCTGTTCTCTTGTGCTATAATTATCACGGGAAGGAATGAGAGTTTCGGAACGGTTTATGTGCGTGTCTCTGTACCATCAACATCCCGGCTTCAAAACGCAACCGTCTAGTAGCCCTGTCGCTGTGGTCGCGAGATCGAATCCTCTTGGGTGGGAAGAAAACTACGGAGAGTCCAGTGATCAGAGCTGAGAGCACCACGGCGCAGGACTGTGTCAATTTTATGAAGACGACGTCCAACGGAGTTTGGCAGGTCAAAAATCCCATGCATTTTGCGTTCACGTTGCTTATTGTGCAGATATGTATTGTGCTTTTCGTCAACAGAACGACCTCGCGTCATAGCAGAAATCATCGTAAGTTTCATGGCAGCCAATGTTTTCACTTTTCCAATTTGTTTCCCGTATGAGTGTTAAATTCATTTTTCCCATAATGCCATGAATTTTATGCGAGATTCCAGCTTGAAAAACTTGGATTCAAACTTTTCATGGTTGTAGTGGTTGTACCAGTTTTATCCATTATGTTTGGCAACAATAATTTCATTCAAATTGAAATTTGACCACTAGTGAACCTACGTCTACGTCACTCCATATAGGGATTACCACAATTCAAAGGATAGTCAGGGTTTTAACATTTCTGATTCTTTTATTTTGGTAAATAACTGAATTATAGCCTTTTACTTTAACCACATTTGTTGTGAACTTTCAATGTGATGGTCATTACAAACTAATAGAACTTACCCCTGCTAAAGAAATACTTGTACCTGGAATTAGTCTTTAAATCCAGTTATATCCGAAATATTTCATCTGTTGATGTTAACCAACAGCAGCTTTATAATTCCAATTGTAATTCAGCTTTTCGGTCCTACCATAACATTGACTGAATGCAAAATTTTAAGTGTAAGTATTACTAGCACATCTGTCTTGGCTGGTGAACACCTAAAGGTTTAGGCTGGTAAAATTTCCAAAGCAGTAAAAATCCTTCCTGTAAATCCTAATTGACACCAGGCTCATGAAAATATTTGGTTCAGTAAATAATCCACTGAATTCACATTAGGTTAGTTAGGAACACAGAATATGAAAGGGTTGGAATTAAGTTTGCTAATCATTTGAACATGGCAATTAGATAATCACACAGTAATTTTTTAATCATATTAAATAAATGTTAAAATGTAAATAAGTTAACTAAAGCCCTCAAAAATGCAAGAAAATTATTAACATGAGATTTCATTATTAATTTGGAAGGACTACCAAATATATGTTAGCATCTTCAATTTATAATTAAAAAATAATTAAATGTGTCCATTTCTCAGCGTAATGATTTTTATTTGTTTATTGTTATCACTATATAATTAAAAAATAATTAAATGTGTCCATTTCTCAGCGTAATGATTTTTATTTGTTTATTGTTATCACTACAGGTAGAATTGTTATCCTTCTCTTCTGGGGCGCCATGGAGCTTACATGCACAAAGTTTTCACAATGAGTAGCACTCGTATACTCGAAACTTTTGTAAATAGAGGTCTTCTGGTCTTTCTGATTTTGGTTGTTCCGGGACTAGATTTCCAAGCCATTAAACAAACTGGAAGGAAGGCCCTTAGCAATTATAGCAGCTGAAATTAGCTTACCGTTTGTAGCTGGGATCGGGGACGTTGCGTATATGCTCAGGGCAACGATTTCTAAGGGTGCGGGCTATATACAGTTCCTTGTCTTCATGGCTGTATCGTTGTCTATCACTGCATTCTCGGTGCTTGCTAGGATACTTGCAGAACCCAAGCTTCTCACAACCGATGTGGGGTAGATGGCCATGGTCGCAGCTGCTGTGAACGACGTGGTTACTTGGGTTCTTCTTGCCCTTTCCGTTGCTCTTATAGGAATAGACAAGAGGCCGGTGATATCAATCTATGTTCTGCTTTGTGGTTTTCATGATGGTGGCGGTGAAGCCTATAATAATAATAATAATAATTTATTTTTAAGGAGGGCTAAGCCAGCATATTAAATTGGTGTATGAGACCTTCTTGTTTGTGAGACAAGGGACCTCCCTTAGCCTAGCGATTTGACTAGTAAAGTCTACGAAGATATACATACCCTACCTCTCTGGATTTGAACCTGTAACCTCTTAAAAGGAAACACATATTCTTAACCATTAAGCCCACTCAAACTGTATTGAATTGACCACAACACACCAAACAACAAACCGATAAACAAGACATACACTTGCATTACTGTGGCGGGAGTACTAACAGCTGGCTTTGCAGCAGATGTAATTTGGATTCACTCAATTTTCAGAGCCGTCGTACAATTTGGGTTGACCATTCCCAAAGACGGTCCGTTTGCAGAGACGGTTGTTTAAAAGATTGAAGACTTCGTATAGGGCTTGCTGCTTGCACTGTATTTTGGCTTCAGTGTTTTGAAGACTAATGTAGCAACGATCCATGGAAACGCGACTTGGGGTCTGCTCGTTCTGGTTATCGTTACTGTCTGTGCCGGGAAGATTCTGGTTACGTTTTTTGTTGCAATTCCCCACTAAGTATYTTGTCAGGAAGCACTGACCCCTGGAATCTTGATGAACACCAAAGGAGGATTAGTGGAGTTGRTTGTATGGARGTACAACCCAAGTTTGCTAATTTTTTACTTGAATGAATTGAACTGAATCGACCATTACGATAAAATTTATTTTGGTTTCATTYAATTGAATCGACCATTACGGTAAACATTACGTTAAGTTTTATTTGGGTTATYAGTTTTGTTATTTTAGGTTCTCAATARACATTACGTTAAGTTTTATTGGGTAATTAGTTTTATTATGTCAGTCTCTGAATAAGTTTTTGCCATCTTGSAGCGGATGGCACTGTTCACAACATTTATCACAACCCCATTGGTAACGGCCATTTATTAACCATCAAAGAAGCACAAAAACTCCGAAGATTGTGTGAATCCCAGTTACATCTRTTGCAAATCCAGCTGCTAGGACTCCAGGCAGAGTAATGCAYGAGTATCTCTCGCTCATCCGTTCCTTGTCTGGTGAGCTGTGGCCAATCCAGGTCATTACGGGCTTCACCGCAACGATCATGAAAACCAGAAATGCTAAGCCACAGAGAAGCACATAGATTGATATCACCGGACTCTTGTCTATCCCTATAAGAGCAACGGAAAGGGCCAGAAGAACCCAAGCAACCAAGTCGTTCAGAGCAGCCGCGGCCATGGCCATCTGCCCGACATCGATGGTGAGAAGCTTGAGCTCTGCAGGTATCCTGGCAAGCACCGGGCATTCAGTGATAGATATCGACGCACCCGTGAAGACGAGGAACCGTCCATAGCCCACACCCTTACAGATAGTTTCCATGAGAACATACGCAATCCCAATCCTAGCCACAAACGGTAAGCTAATTCCAGCTGCTGCAATTGCTAAGGGCCTGATTTCCTGTTCGTTTTATCGCTTGGAAATCTGGTTCAGCCAAAGCAAAAACAGAAAGAATAGAAGAGCAATATTTGCACCAGTTTCGAGTACAGAGGGGTACTATGGGAAAATTGTGTGCAAACTCCATTGGCGCCTTGTAAGAGAGGGTCCAGTAATAATTCCAACCGGCAGAGACGTCATAAAACTTAGTCTTCGAAATTTAATTCGCTCCAAGTTCAAAGTTCTAGCACCAGCGTAGTTTTATTTAGTTCTGGATTTATTAAGCTTGTAAAGGAATTCAACTTCTCTGAGTTCCAAATTTTTTTGTTAATATAAAAATCTGAAAAAAGCTTTTGAAGGGATTCAATTTCTTTGCAAAAACCTTTCTACTTGATAAAATTTAATTCATTTTCATATTTGGAAAAACCTTTGCATTCAAAGGTATTTGAATATTTGATTGATTTTGGATGAATATGATTTATTTTAGATGAACATGAACCTCAATTTTATATATAGAAAAAGTTAACAATCTTTAGAATTATTAATTTTGTTAATGCAATTTTAAAAATCCAACTTAACTTATAGATATATCGTTGTGTATATATTTTAAAAATCTAACTTGTAGTTATATCATTGTGCATATATATTGATGAAGAATCCGTCTTCACTAATGCTGAAAGCTTTTTTTTAATTTTAAATAAAAATTTACTTTAAAAATGGCTTTTTTTTTCTATTATTTAAATAGAGTTTTCTCCTTTTAATTGGTTTAGAAATAATTTATTATTTTTTAAAAATTTATATTTTAATTATTTTATAATTTTTATATGATTATTTCTTTAAATTTTAATTAATTGATATATAAAATAAAAATAAAAATAAATTTTAAAAATAAATGTAAATTTAAATTTCTATTTTATTTTGATACTTTATATGTTACACATAAATTAAATTGATTTGTTAAAAAGTGTGTACATTGATGCATGAATAAAAAGTATGTACAATGATGCAATTCATGCATTAGAAAAATTATTGTAAGCACCTTATTTTGAGACTTTATGTTAAGGAAAAGTAAATCAAATTGTTATTGAGATTTTATGGTGTAATAAAGATATTGGTTAATATTGTAAAAGGATTTTGATTAAATGTAAAATTTTGATTTATTTTAATAAATTATGTAAATTGTAATGTATAGTTTGAGTGTGTTTAATGGTTAAGAATATGTGTAAATAGGGGTATTTTTTTGGAAATGGGTAACACTTGCAAAATCATGAATATGGGTAACACTTTCGTGACAATCGGTCTAAAAATATTCTTAGCGACAATTTTTCGGCCTAAAATTTGCACCTCAAATTAAATGGCGCCCTCGAAATTGATGTAATGAATTATTTTCTTGTGGTAAGAATATTTCGACAAAAAGACTTTTCGGCCAAAACGTTTATTTTGAAGGGTTTTCGTTAAAATCTAGGTTTCGGCCAAATTGGGACTGAAAACAAAAACTAGAGAATTGCCCCAAGCTTACCTGAACTTCGGAGGTTGCAGACTCCTGCAAATACTGAAAATTTGGTTTAAAAAATGACACCATCATTTCCAAAAGTGAATCTACTTTCAATTCCTATAATTTGTTTTCATTTTCTTTATTTTTATCTAATTTTATTTAATTTAAAAAAAAAATCAGTGCATAATATTTTTAGCAGACATTATGATTAGGTTTTGAAAATGACACCAGCATTTCCAAAATTGAATCTACTTTCAATTCCTATAATTTGTTTTCATTTTCTTTATTTTTATCCAATTTTATTTAATTTTTTTAAAAAATTGCATAATATTTTTAGCAGACATTATGATTAGGTGAAATGAAATATCTGTATCTAAAAATATACACTGAAAAATTTAGAAAAAAATATATTCATAATCCTTAAAGTGTTCTCTTCAAAAGGGTATATTTAGATTTTCAAAAACTTCTAGAAATTATAATATTCATCCGTTAGATTCAAAATTATAGTCATTCCTTTCATGTTTAAGGAACATACTGTTAAACAAATGCCAATTTGACATATCAAATCGTGATAAAAAAAACATTCAAAAATAGTCATTGGAAAGCTAACAAAATTCTTCACAAGTATTTTTTTTACTCTAAAGTGAAATTTTAAATAAAAAAAATACTTTTGTATGCCGGAAGTTGAAGAACTTGTGAAAATACAGTTTTTTTTTTCTCATAAAAGAAGCAAAAGTATAACCCATCTTCATGATTTTACAGTTTTTGAGTGTGTTTAATGGTTAAGAACATGTGCAAATAGGGTTTTTTTTTGAGACTTTGATAATGTTAGGTGAAAATGTTCCTCCTCACTACTTATCACCTTCTCACTGCCTCACCACCTCACCACTTCACACCTCTATCCCTACCCAATGCTAAATTAGACCACTTCCCCAATGCTATCCATAATAGTCCATATCCTTTAAGTTTACAAAGACAAAGTGCATGTCAATTTATCAAACCAATTCAATGATTCATTTACAAGTTGTGGCAATGGGAAAAGCACAAATAGATCACTAGCTGAAGCATAAAATGTCTTTTTTACTTCTATCATCTGGATCACTTCGATCACTTGGAGCGCCTTAATCATTGCCCAAACCAATTGATTTAATAGGCTCTCGAGACTAGCCAATGAGTCCTTAGTGAAGGAGGAAGAGGTGAATTACTAACATCCACGACTATATAAATTCATCCAAAAAGACAAAAATGAAACACAAGATGAGTTGTGGCTCTAAATATCAATGCTTGCATTGCTTAAGAAAGAAGATATAAATACACACAGGTTTATTAATAATAGAACTTCACAACTCATCTCTTGTAGATATTCGTACAGAAACGTAGATCTAACTGAAATTGTTCTAGAACTCTCTAAAATTAGAACTCCCAAAATTAGCGGGAGTAATAATATTATAACATTCCCCTTTAATTCTACCCGTAAATTCTAAACAACGTTTACAACATATAAATTCTATTGATGAAACTCAAACATATATTTTTCCAATGGCTTTGTAAATATGTCATCCATTTGGTCTTTTGATTTACAAGATTCCAAGTAGATTTCTCCATTGTTTACAAGCTCTCTAATGAAATGATATCTAGTATCAATATGCTTTCTTTTTTTTATAAAAGATATGGTTCTTTGATATATCTATTGCCTATTATTGTCATAATACACTAGAGTTGGTCCATCTTTTCCTTGTTAAAGATCACCAAATACTCTACGTAACCAAACTACTTGAAAAGTAGCTATTGTTGCTGCTACATACTCAACTTCGACTGATGAGATTGTCACAATGGGAAGCTTCTTGGATGCCCATGAAATGACACCTAAACCAATATGGAAGACATATCATGAAGTACTCTTCCTGTCATCAATACTACTCACAAAATCATTGTTAGTATATAAAATCAAGAAATCATTACTAGTGACATATCATGTTGTTCCAAAAATATATCTCATAATTATTTTGTCACTTTTGGAGACTTGATGAACCTTGAAATCAAACTGATAGAATACATAATGTCTAGCCTAGTGTGATCCAAAATGGATCCAGAAAGGCCTAAAAATCAAAGTTCTTAGAATCCGATGAAACTAGTGCCATTGTGTAGGGCTCGTCGTGTCGATTCCAAACATATATATTTGTTCCGAAAATGGAGTCTCTATGCGAAAGTTATCTCATTCTGAACTTTTTCCCAAATAAGCAAAAAAGTCAAAGTATAAGTCAACATTTCAAAGTCAACTGATGAGATCAACAGTATGGCAGATGAAGTTAGCAGTGATGTGGAAGATGACTTCATGATGATGTGGCAACACCAAGAGCTGACATGTGATAGTCATTTTTGGCATTTTTGGGATGAGTTGGCACAATACAGAAGTGACACGTGGCACTGTACGAAAGTGACACGTGACAGGTTGACACATGGCAGTACAGATGCTGACGTGGTAGGGTGACACCTGGTAGTACAAATGCAGACGTGACAATGTATGGATGTTGATGTGGCACTGTAAGGATGATGATGTGGCTGTATGGATGATGATGTGGCACTGTACGGATGCTGACGTGGCACTATATAGATGATGAAGTGGCACTATACAGATGATGAAGTGGAACTGTACAGACGATGGCGTGGCATTTTACATATGACGACGTGGCAATACAAATGATGACATGGCGACTGACTGAGTACGTTGATGTGATAATGATGTGGTTCGAGCCAATAACAAGGTTACATGTGTCCCAATGAGGAGGCGCAACGTGGCACCTTTTGGAAGGCAAAATATGGCAGTTTCCACCAAATCTGGCGGTTACCACCAAATCTGGCGGTTACCACCAAATCTGGCGGAGATCCTCCAAATATGGAAGAATCTCGCTAAATCTGGCTAACTGTTGCTAAATCAAGGTAACTGTCGCTAAATTTGGAAGAGTCTGGCTTATTTAGCCGGTCAAGAAAATTGAGAAAAAAGAGTTTTTTTGGCACGCAGTTTGAGAATGTATGGACTGTACGGATATGATAGGGTGTAGCAATGGGATTCATGCCGAGGGGACGTGTCGAAGGCCTATTCAGAAGTAGGTCGAATTTATACTCAAAATTTGCATAATTTCGAGGGGAGTCTGGATATGGATTCTATTTTTGCATCTGAGTAAATGAACAAAAAAGTGCCTCCATATCCCAAGATGTCGAGCCAAGCATAGCCGACTTCATACTCAAAAGTATCATAATTTCTTGTTCCAGCCAATGGTGATGTCTATTTTTTTCCAGAAGTTTCATATAAGAAAGGTGGTTTCAGGAGCTGTTATGTAAGCCTTTCTTTTGTATTCTTAAAGCATTGAAGATCAATAAGAAGCCTTCCCCATTGAGACAAAGGCCCGAAGATGTAGGAAAACTTGTGTCAACTCCATTATCAATCTTGGTGTTATGGTTTTTTTGTTTTTACTTATTATATGGCTACAACATTCTTTCATTAAGCTCCTTCTCTTTCTTTTTAATTCCTAAATGGTAAATCAACTCATGCATAAACTTAACCATAGTCTTTAAAATATCAATTACATATCAAGTGGTATCATATAAGGTTGAGAGTTGGTTGTTTGAGTTTGGATGATTACCAAGGAAAAGCTAAGTCATGGTAAAAGAGAGCTTGTAGAAGGAGATCTAGAGATTGGATCAAGAAAGATGACATCTCAAAGTGAGAGGATGGCATCAGAAGAAGGACTTTCTCAAAATGAAAGAGAATTTCAAAGAACTTTCTTTTCCATGTCGGAGATGGTAAAATTATTGTACGATGATTACTTGGAACAGAAGAGACTGGTTCAAGGGAAATCTTCAAATAAAGCCAAAAGTGAAGAAGGAGAGGACCCTCCACAATATCCTCCTTCACCTCCTTCATCTCCACCTTCTTATTCTTCTTCAAGTACAATTTCGCATATTACTTCTTCAAGAAAAAATTCTCATAAACATAAGTCGAATATGCCATTACTTAAAATTGATGTAAAATTTGTTTTTCCTATGTATGATGGCAAAGTTAATGTTGAGAAACTTGATAACTAGGTTACACAGATGGAGGTATATTGTAATGTGCAACAAAACAAAGGTGAGGCAACCAAAATTAGATTGGCATTGCTTTGTCTTGAAAGCACAACTCTCATCTGGTGGAAAAGTAAGATGCAACATGGAGCTCAACAAGTTGGTAAAATTTTTCCATCATGGCATGATTTTATTTCCACACATAGAAAACAATTCTATCCATTGGGATATAAGGAAAACGATTTAATTGAATGGAAAAGTCTTAAATTAAGAAAAGGACAGTTGGCGCCGGAATATAAAGATGAATTTCATAAGATGGATTTGATGTTATATGTTCCATTGACTACGCAAGAAACTCTTATGAAGTATATAGGAGGTTTTCCTACTTATATTCATAATACTATATTTATGTTTGGACCTGATTATCTAGATGAGGTTTCTATTCAAGCAACATATATTGAAGCAGGAAAAATCGAAGTTAGTGTATCAAGGAAATCATCTTCAAAGAAGGATGGCAAAGGAAAAGGGAATGGGAAGAAAGAAAATTCATCTATAGTGAAGGAAGATAATCTCTCTTGCAATCGTTACAATAAAGAAGAGAACAATAATGAAGATTGATGGAAATTGCACCTAGAGAAGAGACCGAAGTGGTTCAAAGAGAGGAAAGGGAGGAAAAAATTTGCAACAAAAACACGACCAATAGACTTGGGATCAGATTCTGGTAATGAGTCTAAAATCATAGCCATTGGTTAGTCAGGTAAAATTGGTGATGATTTTGATTCAATAAGTAAGTTGTTTCATATAAGGTTCATAATGAAACATACTAAGATCGATACATTGATAGATAACGGATCTCAATCTAACTTGATTTCAGAAGAAGTGGTTAAGAAATTGGGATTAAACACTAAGATGCATCACACACCCTATTCACTAAATTGGATAAGAAAAGATCATAAATTGCCCATAACAAAGAAATGTATCATAAAGTTTGCAATTACATATAAGTATGCGGATGAAGTAACATGTGATGTGGTGTCGCTAGAAACATGTGGAATGGTCTTATGTAGCCCTTATTTATATGATCGCAAAGCAATATTCTACATGGAACATAATCAATATCACTTAAACAAAGAAGGGACAAAATATGTTGTACATGCTCATCACATAAAAGAAAATAAATCTCTTCTAACAATGGAATAGTTAAAGAAGGTAGCTTATGCAGGAAATACACCTATAATTGTGCCAAGTAAAGAAATTGATCTTAAGCATGAACATGATATCGTTGTAGAATGGAAGTTCAATCATACTTTGCTTCAAGATAAGTTAATGTCGTGCAAGCCAATCAAACATATTGGTTCATTTGGAGTCATATTTATGATATTATTGTTGATAATGTTTTCTACATGGATGGTAATGGATTCAGTAATATGTGAACAAGTTCAAATGACTAACAATATGATTTCAGTTGTCATGGTTATTATGCAATTTATTATGATGCAACAGGTGCACAGGATAGAGTTTAAAGACAAAGGACAAGTGGGGAGGCCTATCCTGCACTTGATGTCTGTTTAATACCCTTTTGGAGGACCAGCAGGTCTTAGTGGGGAGGAATGATCCAAAATGGATCAAGAAATGCCTAAAAATCAAAGTTATCGGAATGAGACGAAACTAATTCCATTGTGTAGGTCTCATTGTGCCTATTTTGGCCATATATTTGTTTTTTCGAAAATGGAGTCCATATGCGAAAGTTATCATGTTCTGAACTTTTTCCCAAACAAACAAGAAAGTCAATATCAAAGTCAAGAGGTCAAAATCAACTGATGACATCAATAGTATGGTAGATGACATCAGCATGATGATGTGGCAGCACTAAGAGCTGACACGTGGTAGTTATTTTTGGTGTTTTCGGGCTGAGTTGGAACGATATAGAAGTGACAAGTGGCACTGTACGTAAGCGACATGTGGAATTGTATAGAAGTGACATGTGACAGGGTGACACATGGCAATACAAATGCTGACTTGGTAGGGTGACACGTGGCAGTACAGATGCTGACGTGGCATTATACGAATGCTGACGTGGCACTATATGGACGATGATGTGGTTGTACGGATGACAACATGGCACTATACAGATGCTGACGTGGCACTATATGGATGATGAAGTGGCACTATATAGACGATGACATGACACCATACAGATGATGATGTGGTAGTATAGATGTTGATGTGGCGACTGCCTGGGCAGGCTGACGTGGCAATTGAGTGGCAAGATGATGTGGTAGTGACGTGGCTTGGGCCAATGATGAGGTGACATGTGGACCAATGAGGGGGACGCCATGTGGAACCTTCTGGAAGGCCAAATCTGGCAGTTTCCACCAAATTTGGCGGCTACTACCAAATCTAGCAGAATCTCGCTAAATCTGGCTAACTGTCGTTAAATTGAGCAAAGTCTGGCCTATTTAGCTGAGCATGGAAATAAAGAAAAAATGAGTTTTTTTGGCATGCAGTTCGAGACTGTACGAATTGTATGGATCTGACAGGGCATAACATTGGGATTCATGTCGAGGGGAGGTGTCAAGGGCCTATTCAAAAGCAGGTCGACTTTATACTCAAAAGTTACAGAATTTCGAGGGGAGTTCGAATATGGCTTCTGTTTTTGCATCCAAGTAGCTGTAAAAAAAATTCCTCCATATCCCAAGATGTTGAGCCAAGCATAGCCGACTTCATACTCAAAAGTCTCATAATTTCTTGTTCCATCCAATGGTGATGTTTGTTTCTATCAAGAAGTTGCAGATATGAAAGGTGGCTTCAGGAGATGTTATGCAAGCCTTTCTTTTGTATTCTTAAAGAATTGAAGATTAATAAGAAGCCTTCCCCACTGAGACAAAGGCCCGAAGATGTAGACAAACTTGTGTCGAACCTCATTATCAATCTTGGTGTTATGGTTTTGTTTTTTTTACTTCTTATATGGCTGCAACATTCTTTCATTAAGCTCCTTATCTTTCTTCTTAATTCCTAAATGGTAAATCAACTCATGCATAAACTTAGCCATAGTCTTTAAAAGATCAATTACAAATCATAGTAGCAGTGAGATCCATGATATTACCAATCAATCTCTTGAACATAGTTGGATCTACATCGAGTCCCATATCCTCTCTGTTGAGATTTTTCCCCGTTGCAATTGGAGTTGGTGCTAGTTTCCAATTCATCATCCTTAACCTCTTTAGCACATCCATGGCATACCTTTCTTGAAATAAAAAATTTCTTGAATTTGATTGAATAAATTCAATACAAAGAAAATATCTCATTAGCCCCAAATCAATCATTTCAAATTCATGTTTCATGGCTAATTTAAATTTGTCCACTGAAAATTTCCCGTGAAGATCATATCATTGACATATAAACAAACAATCAAGATTTGACCTTGCTTATTCACCTTTCTATAAAATGTGGGCTCATTGTTGCTTCCACTGAATCCATTATGAATCAAATATGAATCAATCTTACTATACCAAGCATTGAGATCTTGCTTAATCGCATAAATAGATTTCTTTAATCTGTTGAATTTATCTTCATGTCCTTTTACCACATATTTTGGTGGCTACTCTACATATACTTATTCTTATAAAATACCATTTAAGAATGAGGACTTTACATCCATTTGATAAAATTTCCACATGTTTTGAGCTGATATGGCTAAGACAACTTTAACAGTATCTACACTTGCAACTGGTGCAAAAGTCTCACCATAATCTACTAGAGGTTGTTGTGCAAAACATTTGTCTACCAATCTGGACGTGCACTTTTCAACTTCTCCTTTCTCATTAAATTTGGTTTTGTAAACCCATTTTACACCAATGAAATCTTTATCTTTTGGTCATTCTACTATATATCATGTATCATTCTTCTCTATGTAATCCATTTCTTCATCCATTTCTTTCAACCGATTTTTTTATTTAATTGCTTCCTCAAAATATGTGGGTTGACAAGAAAACAATGTAAAATTTGAATGCACATCTAGATCTTCATACATTTCTCTTAAACTTATAGTCTTTCTATCCCTTAGGGAGGCAATTGTAGGATCATAGTCACTACTTGATTGAGAATTAGGAGTAGACTTGGTTGTTGGGCTATATGAATCACCTTGAGAAAAATTCATTGGAGTCCTTGTTGGAGTATCTCTAATTGGTGATTGGGCTTGTGAACCTTGTTGTCCACCTTGTGCAATATTCTCCTCTACTTCATATAATGCTTTAGGTATTACTTCTCCAACATATATAGTCCTATATATGCTTCACTCCCATGCTTCATCGTCTTTGAATTCAACATCCTTGTTGATTATAACCTTCTTTGTCACTAGATTACACAATTTATATGCCTTGGACTGATCACTGAACCCAAAAAATATGCATTTTTTAGTTATTTCATCTAACTTCTCCCTCAAATCTTTAGGCACATGAGAATATGCCACACATCCAAATACTCCGAAGTGTGCTACATTACAACTCATACCTATCCATGATTCTTGTGGAACTTTGTTCTTCACACTTTTAGTAGGAGATCCATTCAAACCATAAATATAGAAAGCTATTGTTTCTCCCCAAAAAACATTTGACAAATGTTTTTATTTCAACATGCTTCTTGCCATATTCATAATGGTTCTATTTTTCATTTTAGCTACATCATTTTTTTGAGGTGTATACCTTGTTGTAAACTATATTTTGATCCATACATTGTAGAGATCATGAAAAAATTTGAATCGCATTCACCTTCCTTTTATGATCTAAACAATCTAATATGATGACCACTTTGCTTCTCCACCATCACCTTGAATTCTTTGAACTTATCAAAAGTTTTGGATTTATTTGCAAAAATGCACACCCAATTCTTTCTGTTGTAATCATGTATGAAGGTTGGGAAGTAGTAAATGGGTTTGCATTGGACCACATAGATCTGTATGAACTAGATCCAGTGGTGTTTTTTCTCTATACGACACCCCTCCATGAAAATTGTCCCTGTGTTTCTTTTCCAGAATGCAACTCTCATATGAGCTCGTTGGATCTTGAATGGGAGGAAAACCTTCAACCATCATTTTATTCTACAATATTTTTATACCACCAAAATGTAGATGACCAAATCTGAAATTCCAAAACCAAAAATCATCCAAATATGTTTCCTTTTGGGAAAATGAGACATCTTGTCTATTATAATTCATGGAAAGAGGATACATTCTATTCTTTGTCATATTTTCCCTAACAATCAACATCTTACTGGGAGGTTTATCATATATGAAACAATCATTTCCCTGGAACATTATATCATACCCTTTTTGAGTAAGTTGACTAACAATAATGAAATTATGTTTCAAACCTAGGGCATAATACACATCTAGTATGTTCCTTTTCTGGCATTGTTTAGTCATGATGTTGACCATTCCTTTTTCCATAAATTTTAAAATATTTTCTGACCCCAACTTGACTTCAGTCCTTACTAAATCATCCAAATTTGCAATTAAGATTCTGTCTCCTATCATATGAGTGTTACACCTACTATCTAAAATCCATATATCATTAAAAATCACTTGATCAACATTACAAGTAAGGAATAATGAGTTTTCATAGTTCTTATAGGTGTTAGAATAGTTTTCATCCTATCTCCTAAGATTATCCTTCTTCTTCCTACATTCATATGCATAATAACCCAACTTATTACAACAAAAACATTTAACATTGGATATGTCATACCTCTAATTTGGTTGTGARCTAGTATGTTGCTAGTCCCCCTTAAGTTATGAGGATTTAGATAAGGTCTCCTTTCTTATTTTGAACTATCTCTTTGGTTGTTTCTATTGTTTCTCCTATCACTGCCTCTTGACTTTGATCCTCCTCTACCTCTTGAGATAGAAACCTGGGATCTAAATTCATTTTCCAAAGAATCATCATATCTATTCATTTCAGATTCATGGGATAACATGAAACCCAATCGCTCATCTACTGATAGTTGTTTCAAGTCCTTAGACTCTTCAATGGCTACAACCACTGCATCAAACTTCTTAGGAAAGGTTCTAAGAACCTTCTCTACCACTTTCTGATTTGGAATTTTTTCACCATTCATCTTTAATTGATTTACATTGTTCATGACTTGGGTCATGTAAATGTCTACTAATTCTGACTCATTCATCTTCAGATTCTCAAAATTCATTTGTAATGTATGCAACTTGATTGTCTTTACCTTGGTAATGCCCCGAGAATTGGTTTCTAAGATGTCCCATGTTGTCTTCATAACCCCACTATTGATATCAAATATACTTTCATCCAATCCATTTTGAATGAGATAGAGTGTGTTTTTATAGCTATGAATCACAAAATCCCAAACATGTCGAGAATATAATAATGTTCTCATTTTGATGACCCAAATTTCATAATTCTTCATTATAGGAATCAATAAATTTGTAAGTTTTTTTCTAAAAAATTCTAAAAAATATAAAATGAATAATATATATATATAAACATAAACTCACTACCTAACAAACAACATATATGCCCCTCTTTTATAGAAATACACAATATATAAAAAAATGCATGCAAATTATATATATATATATATATATATATATATATATATATATATATATATATATATCATTTTCCTTTAACAAAACATCATAAATTTAAAATATAAAAAGAGTTGTTTCATATAAATTTATATTTAAATAAAACCCTTAAAAACATAAAGTAAATAATATATTTTTATTTTTTTTAAACCCACATTCCAACCAAGAATATATATGCGTTTCATTTATAGAAATAGGGAGATATATTTATTATGACAAAATATACCATGTGTCTTTAACAGGTCACCATAAGTTTAAAATATAAAAATAATAATTCTATATAAATTTATATTTTTAAAATATAAAAAATAATAGTTTCATATAAATTTATATTTGATTAATTTTTCTTTTTAAAATAAAATAAATTATTTATATATATATATATATATATATATATATATATATATATATATATATATTCTTGTTATAAAAATAATATTCTATATATTTATATTTTTAAAAGGTAAAAATAATAGTTGCATATAAATTTATATTTGAATAAAAATCTTTTTAAAAAATAAAATAAATTATATATATATATTCTTGTGGATTTATGAAGTACACCAGATATCTATTATGACAAAATATATCATGTGCCTTTAACAAAACCACATAATTTAAAGATAAAAAATAATTGTTCCATATAAACTCATATACATTCAGATTTGAATAGAAACCCTAAATAAAAAAAACCTTCAATCATATGTGTACGTCGATAATATTAATAATGAAGAGAGCCGAAGCAAGAATCGTACATGTTCTTGGTAATAGAATCGACAGAGACTTTCTTGGTTCTGCTTGAAACATTTTTTATTTCTGGCCTTCTCTCTAATTTTCTACTAACCTGCCCTCTAATCTCGCGTTCTGATAACAATTTGAAAATGGAAGGAATGAATTAGTTACAACTAGGGTTATATAAACTCATTCACACAAAAACATAACACAAGATTAGCTACATTTCTAAATCTTAATGTTTGCATTGCTTCAGAAAAAAAAAATATAAATACACACATATTTACTAATAATAAAACTTAACAACTCAAATTTTCTGAAAACTTAACAACTCAAATTTTCTGAAAACTAAATCTAAGTAAAACTGTTTTAAATATCTCTAAAATTAAGAAGAATAATAATATCCTAACAGGAATAATAACTGACCTTTAATAAGATGAGCTAAAATGTTGTTGACTACTCTTGCTCATAAGAGAATCCATGAACATTTTAGATGGTACATCTTTCAACTTAGATTCAACATGAACCACAAGTTTCTCAAATCACTCCTGCAAAGTACCAACAACATTTTAATGTTTTGTTATTTGCCTCCATAACAAGTTTTGCAAATTTTAAAAGTCAAGTGCAAGCACGGAAATGATAAAAGATATATTGCTCTGATACTTAGAGACCGTTCCCACCTTTTTTCATTATCATTTATTTATTAATAAATGAAGGGGATTGGTAGAAGATAAACTGTTTTCACCTTTCTCATTCATTTATCTATCTAAAGTGAAGAATTGTGATATATATAGTTAAATTTAAATATTAATCTTTGTATTTGTATTTTATATTATATAATATTAATTAGTTTTAGTATTTGTATTTTTTAAGTAACAATTATATTTAAATAAAAAGTGGTTGATATATTTAGATCCCTTAACAATCACATTTAAGTAAAAAATTGTTTAGACTAATCTTTTTTTTCATCTTTTAAAATTAAGGATACTCATTAGCATATATCGATCACTTTTTACTTAAATATAATTATTGCTAATTGATAAATAACATGTATAAGAAAATAATAATAAACCATTAATATATTAATTAATTTAAAATATAAATATATTAAAGTAGTAATATATTAATTAATTAAAAGTTAACTAATCTATTAATTAATTATCACATTAATGTAATATCTAAATTAAAGTATTAATACATTACATTAATATCTTAACTTATATAATATATATTAAATGTATTAATTAATTAATACATTTCTAAAGTAATAGTACAATAATAAAATATCAATACAGTAATACATTAATAATAAATTAATAATAGGATTAATACATTGTTACATTAATCCATTGGTTAATTAATTAATACATTAATAAAATATTAAAGTATCAAAAAGTATATTAATAATAAAGTATTAATAATAATTTTTTTTATATAAATATTAATACATTAATAAAGTATTTATATATTAATAAAGTAATAATAAAGTTGAACAATGAAATTTAAACTTAATATAACTAGATGCATATAAAATGAATTGTTTTTGTAAAAAATAATTTATAGAATAAAGAAAAATAACATTATTGTTTATGCTATAGTAAAAACATTTAGCATAAAACTTTGTAAAAATAAGCAACACAACAAATTGTTTAATGTGGAGTAAAATTTAGTAAATAAGTGAAATGTTCAATGCTAAGGTTAGCACATGTAGGAAACAATGCAAAGTATTTGACATAAAAACTATACATTTCAAATGTTTAATGGGGAGGTTAGGATATCCTCTAAGCAGTGTAAATAAGTGAAGTGTTCAATGGGATGTTAGCATATGCATGAAGCAATGTAAAATATTTAGAGGGTTGGATGGATAGTCGTAAATATTATCAATAATAAAATATTGTTATGCATATGCTTAAAACAATGTTTTTTTAGGTATATTAAAAATAAAAGTTAATTATTAATTTAATAAAAATTGATTATACATAGTCTACACAACTATGTCTGTTAGTTGGTATAAAAATGATTTTTATTTTTTCTTCATCACAAAGGGGTATGCATAAAAATGATCTTCATCATAGACATATGGTTTGCATAGATATATCTTTTGCTTCACAGAGGTTTATCTTTTCATAGTTATATCCCTACACAAATATAAATTGCTCTATATATTATATAATAAATATATATGTATATTGTATTATATATCTATCTATATATATAATGTCATAAAAAAAATGAAAAATTAGGTTAGCTCATGGATTTAACTGTCCCCAATTAACAGTTGACATAGTAGCAAGCTTTGGAAACTAAGATGGTATGGGAACTTTGAGAATTGTATATGCACCACTTTGAGACTTGTACATGCACCAGTTCTACACTTGTACATGCACCAGTTTCACACCCGTACATGCACATGTTCCAACCAACTGCTAAATGTGTGGAATTAAATTCCCTACTAAATTCCTAAAGATGGCCCTCCAATAAGATCTTATTTTGAAGGACCAATAATAAGCGAGGAACCAAAAAAATGATCACTTGTAACAAAGTTAAACTATGTAAAAAATAAAGAAATTTTGTATCAACACAAAAGAAAAATCCTGGTCAACACAAAACTTATTGTTATAGTCGTAGGCTTGCGATGAGGACTAATAAGTGAAATGTTCAATAGGGATACTAGCATATACAAGAAACAATGTAAAGTGTTTGGAGATTAGGATTGACAAGAACCATTGTAAAGTATGCACACATTAGAATTGTGGAAAGCAAGGCATATCCCCTGGATGTCCGCATAGGCATATTATTCGCATAAAGAAGACATATTCTAATTTGAATCCTTGTGCGAATAATTGATACCACTCATGATTCCATGCTCCTAGAATTCACAACTCTGCACTTTTAATAGTTCACAAAATGATTTTATGCATATGCTTAACTAAAAAGATATTGT
This sequence comes from Picea engelmannii, assembly GCA_009831015.1. Classification (NCBI taxonomy): domain Eukaryota; kingdom Viridiplantae; phylum Streptophyta; class Pinopsida; order Pinales; family Pinaceae; genus Picea; species Picea engelmannii. The sequence continues at coordinate 966,141 of ML776620.1, read as the reverse complement.
TAAACATATATCTCTACGGGATAAATCTTTGTTGGACATAGAGACATTGTCTCAAAAGATATATATTTTGCACATTCACATAGGAATATGCTCCATATAGGCAAGATTTAGTGTAATTTGAACCCTTGTGTGGATAATCCATAAAAATCACCTTCTTGTAATCCTGCGCTTCGCAACTCCACACGTCCATATTTTGAGAAACAATGTAATTTGATTGATAACCCACTCATTTATCGCAATTGCATTTTTTAACATTTTGAAGTCTTTGCAGCCCAAACATTTTGCATAATTTTTTTTTAAATTAGGAATAAAGGTAAATTGTTCAATGTCGAAGAAAACTTTGTAAATAAGCAAAGTGTTCAACATATATATCTTCAACACATACATATATTTGGCATAGACATATGTTCTAGGCCTGTGCACTGGCATATGCATCGTACAACCAACATAATCTGTCTCGAACCCTTTTGTTGTTGATCCATAGCACCCATCCTCATACTTTCCCGCATTTTGAAACTTCGTATTTCCAATAGTTCAATAGTATGGATTTCGACTAGCGATGTAATTTGCATGATAACTAATTGATCTATGACAATATCATTTTCTAAGTTTGCAACACTCAGTTAATAAAATAAACAAAATGCTTCCATGAAAAGTATGCACATGATAGAATTGGAGAAAGAAAATCATATCCCTTGCACATTTGCATAGACATATCCTTCACACATCGAATACTTAGTCTAATTTGAAACTTTGTGTAGATAATTGATATCACTCATCGTCCTGCACTTTGCAATTGAGGACTTTTAATATTTCACAAAATGATTTTATGCATATGATTAAATAAAAAATTAGTGTTAAACACACACACATACACACACACACACACACACACACACACACACACACACACACACACACATATATATCCTCCGCACATCCATAGAGACATATTCTCTGCACAAGAAATATCTAAGGAAATTTGAACGACTGTGTGGATAATTCCTAACAATTATCCTCATGCACTGTCACACTTCGCAACTCTACACACCCAATATTTCCATTGCATAGATTCTGACCAACAATGTAATTTGGTTGATAACTGACTCATTTATGCCAATTTCATTTCTAAACATTTTGATGTCTTTGCAGTGATTTTTTTTTTCATAAGATTTTGTAAAAAAATAGAAAGAAAGCTAAATTGTTCAATGTCGAAGAAATCTTTACAAATAAGTGAAGTGTTCGACATATATACCTTCAAAAGAGATATATCTTCGACACACACATATCGTTGTGAAAACCATATGTTTTGGTCGTCTGCACAGGCATATACATCATACATCCAACAAAATCTAACTTGAACCATTGTGATGTTGATCCATATCACCCATCCTCGTGCTTTCCCCCAGTTTTCAACTTCGTATTTGCAATAGTTCAATAGTACCGATTCTGACCACCGATGTAATTTTCACGATAACTAATTGATCTATGGAAATCTCATTTTCTAATTTTGCAACACTCACTCTGTATACTTGTATTTATTTTAAGAGATAATGTTTATTATAAAAAATATCTATATAATGTAAACAAAATGCTTCTATGAAAAGTACGTGCACATTATAATAAAACAAAGAATATCCCCTCTACATCTACACATGCATATCCTTCGCACATCCAAGACTTAGTTTAATTTGAAACATTGTGCAACTAATTGATATCACTCATCGGCGTACACTCCTACACCTCACAACTGTGGACTTTTAATAGTTCACAAAATGTTTGTAT